>PVIU01003535.1:0-143473 GCA_004026605.1 Ondatra zibethicus | reverse complement strand
ATAAGGAAGAGTATGCTGGGATAAGGAAGAGTATGCTGGGATAAGGAAGAGTATGCTGGGATAAGGAAGAGTATGCTGGGATAAGGAAGAGTATGCTGGGATAAGGAAGAGTATGCTGGGATAAGGAAGAGTATGCTGGGATAAGGAAGAGTATGCTGGGATAAGGAAGAGTATGCTCAGAATGCAGAGCAAAGGGAGTAAGTGCTGTCACCCCCCCCACAGGAGTGCTCATTAGAGATTTACCGTGGAGCTGAACACAACGTGAAGTGAACAGAGACAAGAATGGATTTCATATGAAAAAGACACATAAGCCGTTGCTACCCCAGTTCTTGTTTGAAGGCTGGGTGTTTTGGAGAAGGTTAAATGAACACCAGTGCTTGCCACCAAGCCGGCTGACCTGAATTAAACCTCTGGAACCCATGTGGGGAAGGAGATAGATATCCTCTGTCTGCCATATGCATGTGTTTGCACTGGAACACACACACACAGGCACACAGGCAGGTGCACACACAAACACAAATAGATGTGAAATTTTCTTTAAAGTCTCTATGATTACATTGCAGTTTAGCTTTCTGCCTTCCACCTGGTTCCCTTATTTTCCTATCTGCAAATTACAACCAAGTATTAGACGACAGGCACTTGTGATAGAAGAACAGGAAGGAGCATCTGTTTGACCCGGTTTATTTTGTTTATGAAGACACCAAACTCTTGAGTGCCAAAATGAGTCATCTACACAGCAACAAAGCTAACAACATCTTGGTTTCTGAGTCAGCAGGTTTTGGGAAATTTTTATTTCTGCATATATATATGTGTGGGAACATATATATGAACACACATGTACATATGTGTGTGCATACATATATGTGTGGGTGGATGGCAATATGTCCATATATATGTACACACATATATATGTACATATGTGTGTATGTGTACCTTAAAAATATTACTGTAGGTCATTTAAGAGATGCATTTTATTTTAAAGGGTCAGAATGGCTTATTCCATTTTGAATTTTATGCAGTTTTCATTTTGAATTTTCTGCAAGCTAGATTTGAGCTCACTGGGTATGTCAAAGCTAGCTTATCCAAAACAAAACGCCTTTTCTAAGTAAGATATTCTAAAGAGAACTATTGAACATCTGCATGTATAGCCTAAATCCTAGCTCATTAATTCTATCAACAGCTATCCTCGTTTTTCCTACATCATGCAGGTCACATGTTTCCCCTGCATTTCTCCCACTCCTTATTAATCACATGCACAATACAGTCTCTTAAGCATCATCACGGTAATCTATTTCTGTGCTCAAGGTCACCATCATGTGATCCAGGGAAACTCTTGATTGTCCACATGAAAGGAGAGAAAAGGGTTTGGATCAGTTAAAGAAGTGAGTAATCCAAAAAGCATTTCAACTTTCCGTTCACTTTCTGTGAACATTAAACATGGACATCGTTATGTTTTAAACACTCTCTTCAAACAAACAACGTCACTCTCTAACTGCCTCACTCTGCCGTGCTCTTGATTAATTACCCACACCCAACTGCACATCTTCCCTATGCTATATTTTATAATAGTTTTATCTGAAATCTCCAAGAGAATGAGTTATTTTAGAAACTGATACCTGTGGAAATATAGCAAACATTGACTTCATTTTATGCCTGCTTTCCTGTCCTTTCTTTCTTTCTTTTTTTGTTTTCTTTCTTTTTGTTTTTGTTTTTTGTTTGTTTGGTTGGTTTGGTTTGGTTTGGTTTGTTTCGAGACAGTTTCACTGTGTAGTTCTGGCTGGCCTGGAACTTGCTATGTAGATCAGGGTGGAATCAAACTCTCAAACATGAAGAGAACCACCTGCCTCTGCCTTTAATCCAAGTGCTCAGATTAAAGGTGTGCACCATCACCCCAACACTTGAGTGCTTTCGAGACAGTATCATCTGTTCGACTCTTTTTTATTTTAAGTTTTTTGTTCATTTTATATACCAACCACAGTTTCCCCTCCACCCCCTTCTCCCCTCTCACCCCCTAACTATCCCTCAGAGAGGGTAAAGCTTCCCTTACCTGGCACATCAAGTTGAGGCAGGACCAAGATCCTCCCCCTCCATCAAGGCTGAACAAGGCATCCCACCATAGGGAATGGGCCCAGCTCACACACCAGGGACAAATCTCGGTCCCACTGCCAGGGGCCCCACAAACAGACCAAACTGCATAGCTGTCACCCACATGCAGAGGGCCTAGTTTGGTCCCATGCAGGCTCCTTAACCATCGTTCCTGAGTCTATGCACTCTCATGAGCTCAGGTCAGCTGTCTCTGTGGTTTTCCTATCACGATCCTGACCCCTCCCCTTGCTGGTATAATCCCTTCTCTCTTCACCTGGCTTCTAGGAGCTCAGGCCAGTGCTTGACCTTGGGTCACTGCATCTGCTTCCATCAGTTCCTGGATGTAGGTTCTATGATGGCAATCTGGTGTAGGAGGTTCTTCTGTTTGTGTGTTGCTTTCATTGGTTGAAAAAAAGAGACTGCCTTGGCCTTTTGATAGGGCAGCCCTTAGGTGAGCAGAGGAGACAGAACGGAATGCTGGGAAGAAGGCAGTGCGGCAGATGCTATGCTTCTCCTGCCTGAGACTGACGCTGGTTAGAAGCTTTCCCGGTAAGCCATGACCTCGTGGTAAACACAGATTAACAGAAAGAGGTTAGATCAAGGGTGAGAGTTGGCCAAGAAAAGGCTAGATATAATGGGCCAGGCACTAATTTAATTAATACAATTTCTGTGTGATTATTTCAGAGCTTAATCTATCCGGGCAGCTGGGACCAAAAGCAGGCTTTCCTCCTTGCTACAGCAATCAGGGCAATCACCAATCTGATTACAGGGGAAGCCCAGTTCAGACACCCTCTCCACTACTGCTAGGAGTCTTAGCTTGGTTCATTCTTGTGGATTCCTGGGAGTTTCCCTAGCAGCAGGTCTCTCCTTGACCCCATAAAGGCTCCCTCTATCAAGATACCTCTTTCGTGGCTCTCCCTCTCTGTCCCTCCCCCAGCCGGACCATGCAGTTCTCCCATTTTCTCTTCCCCATCTCTTCCCTTCTTACCCCACCCCCTCAGTTTACCCAGGAGATCTTATCGATTTCCCCTTCCTAGGGAGATCTATGCCTCCTTCTTAGGATCCTCCTTCTTCCCCAGCTTCTCTGGGGCTGTGGATTGTAGCCTTCTTATCCTTTGCCTTCCATCTACTACCCACTTAGGAGTCCGTGCGTACGGTGTTTGTCTTTCTGCTGTCTAACTCTTTATGCAGGTGTGGTAAGAACAAACTGCAAAGAAGAAAACTTTTGTGACTGGGATGTTTTGCACAAAGTTAAGAATTTGAGTAGAGAAGAACTGTTTTGTATTCCATGAACCATATTTCTACCATCTCCTCCTATCATACATATAGTCTCACATCTTGCTGTTCACGTTGCTGATGAGTATGACAATTAATTCCACCGTGAAATCATCAGTAAAGCAGGCTATTACTGGACGTTTACACCTGAGAGTGAATGCTTCCCGCTGGACACTTGCATGGGGTTACAATGGATACTCAGCCATCAGCACGGGAGTTAATGTCCTGCTCAGAGTGTGATGCTCATGTACTTGTGAAGGAACCAAAAATGCTTTCCCAATAGGGCCAGCCCTTCTAGGCAAAATAATAGCAAAGTGCTAAGTACTTCTGGACTTTTCAGTTTATATCTGACACCCTTTCTTTAGCTCAGTGATTACCAGTGTCAGCTCCGGAGTCTGAGAGCAGGAGATGAGGCTCGGCCAGCCCATTTGCAGGCCACCATGGCAGGCAAATGATAAATGCTACAGGAATAATTAGGACTACTTAGGACTGATGCACACATCTTCTTTTCAAGTTTCGATCTTGCATATTTGACTCTTTTACTGGAGAGTGCAGTGCATCCTTGGAAGATCTGTAATGTTTTCATGCGGTCTTCTTTCCTGTTCATAATAAGCAGCACTTTACATGGGGATGATGATACCTGAAGGTCTCTGAAGCTGGGAGACCCAAAGGAAATGGCGTCCGCCTTCGGACTCTCTGATGTGCTATTTCATGCTCGCATGCTGCCCTCTTCTCAAATACTCTTAAAGACAATATTAGAAGACTTCAATAGGCTTAAGTCCTTTTCTCCATTTCGTCTGGGTGTTTTCATCTGTTCAAACACTGGCTTTTATTTAAATTCATCCTTTGTGATGACAGTCTAGAGGACTCTCCCCCCACACAGTAACGTCATGCCTCAGCGTGGGAAACAAACAGAAATTGTTCTCCATACTGACCACCAACGAGGCTTTGTAATGGGGTGGAGAGCAAGTAAAGCCATGTCAAGAACTGGTGCCTGGCAGTGTAGCTCTTAAGTAGTGTCCGCCCAATGAGATGTTCCACAAAAAAATTGTAAACAATAAATTTTGTCATCTTGAAAAGATAATTCCTAAGAGTTTCCTGTTTCATTCACATTGGAAGACTTTATGTTCTCCAGTGCTGGAGGGAAAAGCAAAACAGGAAATTTGTTTTTAATTTTTAGCACATCTAAATACAAAACAATTTTCAAAAATAACACAAAAATGTTTCAGACATGTTCAGCTAATCAGGTATTTAATATATTCATGAAATTTATCCTTTAACACCTCAAAGGAATTTATATTTTATTAACTCCAAATTTAAGATCATAATGACGCCATATGGCACATTGCTATAAAAAGAAAACTGCCACAAAATCATTTATTTGAATCCAAAATGTTATATCAGCTGTTATCAAACATAAGCAATTTTATTTACACAATTTTATCAAAATATTAATAAATTGTTATTATAATTTGCAACAATAAATTTTTTCATTCTATCTATACACCAAGACAATTTATTTTTAAAGTTGCTGGGTTTTTTAATCAAGTTTGTTGAGGTATGTTAAGCATTCATGGCAAAATGTAGCTTTTTTCAGGTGTTAGACTCCACCTTCTGATAAATGTACTCAGCCATTTGATCAGCTTTATAATCAAGGCATTGAATATTTCCATCAAACAAAAAAGTTACTCATGTTCAATTGAAGTCAATAACTCCTTCCTAAAGCTCTAGGAACCATGGATGGGGTTGGGTATTCTTTTGCTGTTACTTACATTTCTGTCAGATCGGGTTAACTTTGCCCATTCCAGCATTTGATGAATGGACCTCACTTCTTTGGGTAAAATATGGTGTCTTAGTTAGGGTTCCAATTGCTGTGATGAAGCATCAACATGGGAAGGAAAGGGTTTATTTTCCATTCATCACCAAAAACAAGGTAGGGCAGGAACCTGGAGGCAGGAGCTGATGCAGAGGCCATGGAGGGGTGCTGCAGACTGGCTTGCTCATCATGCCTTGCTCTGCTTACTTTTCTATAAAACCCAGGACCACAAGTCCAGGGATGATACCACCCACAATGAGCTGGGCCTTCTTGCATCAATCACTGATTAAGAAAATGCCCCACAGGCTTGCCAACAACCAGATCTTATAAAGCCATTTTCTCAATTGAGGCTTCCTCCTCTGACGACTGTGACAAGCTTATGCCAAGTTGCCATAAAACTAGCCTGTACAATTGCAGTTGAGATTTATCCATACCTTCTCACATATGAATGGTAGGTTTTTAAAAAATATTACCTACCGTATGCTACCATTGCTAACCATAGATTATATAGCTTTCAGCTCTCATCAAAGAAGATTCTTTTTTCAGTGGATGAGAGGTCGTACAGAGACTTACAATTGATCAAAGTACAGAGAGTCCCCTTTCCTCAAGCCCCCGAGAGCATCATGGAGGAGGAAGGACTGTAAGAACTGGAGGTCAGAGACAACTGCTGGGAAGCCCCGTCTTCAGGACACAGCATGGCCATGGGACTTATGAACTCAGCAGGCTGTTATTTGAACAAGACCCCCACAAAGTGAAGCCAGCCAAGGTCCCACATAGATGGGGAAGGAACCCACAAGCTCCATCTTAGCTAAGGAACCACTGCCAGATTATGGATACTGGGGCAGGGAGAGTCAGTTTTCTTCAGGAAAATGGCCCCTGATAGGTTGAACATTTAATTTTGTCAAACGGACTTTTGGCAAGTTTATTCCAAGAAAATCATGTTGATTTTTGGAGTTATCTACTTACAACACAAAGTGTATTGATTAATGTTTCAAATATAAAATTAACTTTACTATTTCTATACACCAATTCGCTAATACTTTATAAAGGATTTTTGGATCTATGTTCATGGGTAATAAGAGTATAATTTTCTTATAATACCTTTTGAATTTCTGTTATTGTGGTTTTATTGAGTTTACAAATAAATTAGCAACTTCTGTTTGGGGGTAAATTAAATAATTTAACAGCCTTGGTCTTTTGTATACAAGAAAGGCAAGCCAATTAGTGGCACACTGAGTCAGGCAAAGCTGGGGTTATTGTGGCTGAGATCTAATGAGACCCTTCTGTATCTGACGTAGCTTCAATAGAAAGCAAGTGCCGCCATCCTGATTTCTATTTGCATTTGGTAGCGTTGATGAGGTTCCTCCTTTTCCTAATGGAGTTGCAACAGAGGAGGCTCCCTGTTGCACAAGATAGGGGCTGGAGAGATGGCTCAGTGGTTAAGAGCACTGGCTGCTCTCCCAGAGGACCCAAGTTTGTGTCCAGCACCCACATGGCAGCTCACAATGACCTGTGACTCCAGTTTTAGGAACTCTGATGCCCTCTCTGGCCTCCGTGACCACTTGCACACACATGTTGCACGGATGAACATGCAGGCCAAGCACTCACACAAATAAAATAACGAAATGCCTTTTTAAAAAACACACAGGATTAAATAAAATTCTGAGTTTTGAAACATAATGGAACCAAAATATTAGGGTTTCAGTCACATCTCAATTGTCATGCAAAAATCAGGATATCTCAAACTTAGCAAGAAAAACAAACCCCAAAGTAAGAGGTGTTAGCATCGAGCATTTTAAGCTACACCTCGTAGAAACAGTCGCAAATACCTTTGAAACAAATGATAGGCAAGAAATAAATGCAATGGAAAGAGATGAACCAAATAGTAATTTTAGAGCTAAAGATTATAAGAACCGGAAATTTTTAAAAAGGAATCCAAGTTGATGGGCCACTAGTTTTATATACAATATATAAAGAGATTGTAAATTATCACCCCTGACTTAAAACAAACAAAAACAAATAAATAAAGTGAACAACGTGAAAATCAGCAACTTTTTCTGGACTCAATGCAGGACTATGGACTAAGAGTAAAACATCCCACTAAATCTGTTAAAACACAGAAACCAGAAATTCCAGCAGAGATACACACATCAGAATCAGAAGCCATTGGAGGACGAACTTTTGGTCAAACTTCAGCGACAAGCTGGATGGACTGCTAGCATCTGAATGTGGTGATGCATGAGGCTGAGAAACCATGGTGACCAGAGTTTTAGTGGATCCTCTTGGTTTTGGGCTTAGTCCCAAGAATCCTACCACGTCTCTTGTGTCTTCTGTGACTCTGGCAGAGAAGGTGACGAGCAACCTTTGCGATATAACTCTCAAGAGTACAAAAAAGACCTCCTCTCCCTCTGCTGCAGATAGAGACTGGGAGAGTGGCATTCTGCCCTGCTTACTTCTTGTTTTTCCTGAGGAGACAGAAGACGCCACTGAGAGAGTCCCGTGAGGCCATAGCTCAGATGTACGAGCCCATCGCACGGTGAACACTAATCAAGGCGACAGAACGCTTCATTTCCTCCACTATGCCACAGACAGCACAAGACGGTGGTAACAGATACACAACTGCAGGGCATACTCTGAGCAGGAATCCTTAAGGAAGCCCAAAGTTGGCCGTGGAGAATAAAACGGCGCTGGAGGGATTAAGCGTCTGACATCTATATGAGCAGTTAACGCAAAACTCCGCTTGTGCTACCTCTCAACAGTTTTCGAGAATGAAGTACAAATGGCCAATAAATATATCAAAAAAAATTATTCAACATCCTTAGCCATCAGGAAAATGTAAACTAAAACTCTATTAAGGTTCCTTCTCACCTCGGTGAAAACAGCTTCATTAAGAAAACAAGCAACAGCTTCTGGAAAGGAGGTGAAATAAAAGGAACCCTTTTACACATGGGTGTGAGTGTAATTGTCCCAGTAGCTCTAGAAATCAGTATGACCTTTCCTCAAAAACAAAAATCTAAAAATGTAACTAATAGATGACCCAGATAAAGCATGGTACATGCCTGAAGAATGCTGAGATAACATACCCGTGTAGATACTTGCATGTCCGTGTTTATTGGAGCACTGTTCACAAAAGCCAAGTAATAGAATCATCCTAGATATCCATCTACAGATAAACGGATAAAGAGAACATGGCATGTGTACAGATTGGAGACTTACTCTGTCGTTAGGAAGAATTACACTATGTTCTTTGCTAGAAAAATAGACAATTTAGAGAGCCACAAAGCTAAAGATGTCAGATGCAGAAAGACAAACATTGTAGGTGTTCTTTCAGTTGTGAGTCCCACTGGTACATAAAAGTGTAAAGTGTATGTGTATGTCTTGTGTCTGTGTCTATGTGTTTGTGTGTGTGTGTCTATGTGTATCTGTCTGTGTGTTTGTATGTGTATCTGTCTATGTGTCTGTGTCTCTGTGTGGTGTGTGTGTGTGAGAGAGAGAGAGAGAGAGAGAGAGAAAGAGAGAAAGAGAGAGAGCGAAGACAAGAAAGGAGATGAAGGTACATGAAGTGAATTAAAAGGGGAGAGGAAAATTTGGAGGGCGAAGAGGAGGAAATCGTTGGGGTAAATATGCTCAAACAACATCATATACTTCAAAAAAATTGCATGACAGCCAACACTATGCACAACAAATACATACTAATTAATAATTAAGAAGGAAATGGCAGTCTATAAGTTAAATGTCAATTCTGTACTGAATTACGTATATATAATATATATTTCATAAAATTGTGTATTAGCAATAACAAGATTGCAATGAAGGCTAAAAGATGAAATGTTAAAAGGCAAGACCCTGGTCTTCAGAGGTGAACAATCACAGTAGCTTCATGCATTACTGAAGATTCCTTAGAATGTGCGCACAGTTGGCTCCGTGTACTTAGTTGATGCTCACAGCCGGGTTGTTTGAAGATGAAGTATTTCTCCTGAGTGTAATCACCCATATGGTGGGATTTGCACCCATCGCTTCTTCTCTTTTTATCTTTTACACATTTGCTTTTATTTCCTAATTTGTTTTAAATTATCTTTCAGCTTCAGAAATAATCTGTGTGTTTGGCTCATTAGCAATACCTCTTTGTTTGTGTTGTGTTTTGATTTTTTAGACAGTTGCTCAAGAGTTTACAGTAGACATCTTTAACATATTGTCGTCTGTCTTCAAGCAGTGTTGTAACGCAGCACATGGAAAGGGAAATATTTACTGCAGTATGCTCCTACTTTCCCCTCTCATTCCAGATGCTAGACCACTGACGAACATATCCTTCCTTTGCCTAGGGTTGAACCACTATTCTATTGCCAACTGGATAACCTGCACATCAGCTTCACACATTAATATTAAATTATATCAGTGAGAATCTGTCATGCTTTTTACTACACATCTAGTTTAGTTTTTTTTTTTAATATTTACTACTAAATACCCATATGCTCCAGAGGCCTTCCCTCCCTGGTTAGACGGATCTCAAAGATTCTTTTTCTCCTCTGTTCTCTCTAGAATTATGGCTTAGCCTGACCTCACGAGCTGCCATGTCATGTGCACAGTTTGGTAATTGCCTACAGACAGCAGACATCCCATGCAGAGGCCAGTTCCCTGCCCGCCAGAGCTCTCCTCTCCTTACTGTATTCAGGAAAAGAACTGCCTCCTCGTGGGTCCCCTTGCCCTGTTCTGAGGTCCTGAAAATCCTTCAGTGGGAATGCTGGACCTGTCCTCAGGCTCCTTGTGTTTATTTAGCTTTCCGAGGACCACCGTCATGCCCTGACTCCGGATGGTATCTCACAATGATTGCTTCCTGTACTTTCCACCACACTCTGCTTGTTTGTTGCAGGAATGGGGCTGTTCTCTCCTGCTGGACACCAAAGCCTTTGAACTTCCCATTCTTGTAATCTGCCACCAAAGAAAGAGGATTAATATAACTACTCATATGCTGGTATAAACCACTTAATTCATATTTGTGAAATCTTGTTTTCTTTATCTTTAAAATGGGCTTAGAATATGGACTACCGGGCTATTGTTCTGGTTATTGAGTTAGTGTATTAATAAGCCGTACTGAAGGAAGTAAGATGCGGATTTCTTGCTTCCCTCCAAGAATAGGAACTGTTATATCAAAATGTAAAAAATAACAATGATATGATTTCTATATTTTACATTGTTCCTTTGGATTCCCACTGATGTTGTCAACACATGTTAGGTATTTAAGAAAACAGTTCCAAGTTCATACTTACCTGACCTTCTCATACACACTGAGTGTCCAAGTGGTCACTCCAGGCCATTCATAAACTCGTTTTCCTAGTCCAGGGCTCTCAGCTGAGGAATTCCCCATTGCTACCCGCACACATCATGGTGGGATCACCTCACTCTTTGTAAGGCTACTTATTAGCCTGACTGTCTTCCTTGCCTACAGAACCCCCAGTGCCTCTTAGTTTACCTGTTTTCCTACCTACTAAATCACTTTTAATATTGCTTCTGCCTAAATTGAAGGCTGAGCAGAAAATCCTGTGTCTCATGATATGGACATGAAAAATAAGCACAATTCACTTAACGGAGACTTACTGGACTTGTTTGTAGAAATATTTAAGATTACTAGAGGTGGGTCAAAGAAGAAGGAGGAGGAGGAGAATGAGAAGGAGAAAGAAGCATCACGTAGTATTTCTTTTGAATAAAATTCAGGGATTCATAACACTTGTTAATTCTGAATAATCCACATGGTTAATAATCAGTGTTGAAAACTTTGTAATATTCCACACCATTTCTGAGTACCTTTGATTTACTATGGGCCTATAGAAATAACTCTTTCCAAGATACAATCCTTCAAGATGAAATGGTATCAGAACAATTATATTTCATAGATGCTATACAGTATACAACTATTTAAGAGGTAAAATAGGTAAAGTCAAAAGGCATAAAATGCACTCTTTTTCTGCTACTCCATGAAGTCAAATGGTAAAATTCATATTTTGTATGATTTTTTTATGCTTTTCAAAACAAAAACCAGAAAAAATGAATCCAAGACTTCCTGGAACATTTCAATTTTAACTATAGTTTCATCCACAGAAGATACCATGTTTGGGCTATCAAGCAATTAAAGCTGTTTTGTTTACTGTGTTCCCCAAAATTTCCATAGAGATTTTATGATCATCTTGCTAATTCCTACCAAGAAGCCATCTAGGATTGCCATAGCTAATTCACAAAAATCTGGACTTCACTGGGAAATATGTGAGACTTTTCCCCCATTTACTAAATATACTTTAATTTCTTTCTGCATTTTTGTCTAGAAGCTTGAATAGAAAAAACAGTCTTGAAAACAAGACCAAAGGAGGGAAGACTCACATTTATTCAAAGCAGGATGAGTCAAGTGTAATATTGGTTAAAATACAGACGCATTGATCAAATGAGTGGAATTAAGAGTGCATAACGAGGTTGACCATAGTCAGCTGGGTTTCAACAGTTTCAAAGTCGTTTGGTAAGGAAATAATAATTATCAGACAAGTTGTGCTAGCACAGCCTGAGAGCTGCATGTGAGCTCTAGGTCTATAGCTCACACCATGTGTATTAACTCAAAATGGGGGCAATGTCTCAATTTAGTATCAGAGCTAGAATTATAAAGAGAACTTGTGAGTACATTTTCCTTGAATTTGTAATAATTATAGTATGCAATGTCAAAAGTGTGAGCAACAAAATAGAAATAGATTTGCTCAAAATTAATAACTTTCGTACCTTAAAGACACTATAAAGAAAAGTGAAAGAAATGCATAAAACTAGAAAAACCATCATTATGTGCAAACTGTGACACCTGCTCCTGTTTTGGACACATGCGCTATGAGATTCATATCTAGAACACATACAGAGACATACAACTCAAGAACAGACCAGGTGACAGCACTGAGAAATGACTGGAGGATCTGAATACACAGTTCTCCAAATACTCAAAATCAGTAAAGACTGGAAATCTTGCTTTATGTCATAAGCCACCAACTGCAAATCCATACACTTCATAGCTATAGAATCAGTAGAACTAAAAAGTCACATTAAGAAAAGAACATTAGTAAGGCTATGAGGGGTTGGAACCCTCAGATGCCCCACTTTGGGAAATGTGAAATGGTACCCAATGTGGGGCAACTGCATCCACATAAAGCCTGAGACAACTTGGGAAGTAATTCTAGAACAAAATAACAGCATTACACATGGCTTCTTGGTAGCAGCAATTTCTTGGGTCTGCTCTGCTTGCTAGAGGCAAGCAAGCACTCTCATTTAAGAGAGGCTTCCTCACTCAGCTTTAGCTGCAAAACCTTACAGCTCTTTTAAGACGTCCTTCCACAAAACACTTAAATGGTGTTGATGAAAAGCTGACTGCATGCTTTTTGGTTTTCAGTGATAGCAGGAAAAGAGCTATGCCATTTAAAAATGCCATCCTGCCAGTGCAAACTCTGACTCTTTGAGGCAGGAGGTCCTGCTACAGAGTGTTGTTTGTGGACACACTGTTGCAACTTGCTTACTGGCAAGGACCTTGAAATGCCATAGAGTTGTGGCAATAAACATGGCTCTGGCTGGTACCTTCACCATGAGGCTGGAATTGCAGAAAGCTAAAGAATGGGCTGGATCCAGCTGTCAAAGCCACGGCTTTAATCCTACCCATATTGCTTGGTAAATTAAAGACTCATGTAGTCAGAAAAAGAGAGATATACAGTAAAGGGAGATTTTAAAAAACCCTCTAAATGGTTTACTGTGTGTTAAAAATATATGCTGGCTTGGGAGAGAAAAAAAGGTTAAAGTCCTTAAAATAAAAAAGAAAGAGAGTAGTTGGGTGTGGTGGTACACACCTTTAATCCCAATGCCTGGGAGGCAGAGACAGACAGATCTCTGTGAGTTCAAGGATAGCATGGTTTACAGAGGGAGTTCTAGGACAAAGATACACAGAGAACCTGTGTCTCAAAAAGCCAAAAGTTAAAAGTAAAAATAAAAGAAATAGAGGTTAAAATAAAGCCGCATAAAGATGGAAAACACACAGAGAATCTGGATACTGTATGTTATTATGCTCTCTTTGAATTGTTTGAATGCTGAGGAAGGAGCAACAGCTGCTAAACGATATTTGCTTATAAATGCTGTTGAACTAACCCAAGATAGGTATTTTGAAAATACCTTGACTTCAAAATTGAAGTCAAAAGGTATGTTACTTTAGAGAAGAGATTTTGCTTTTGTTTCCACAGGAAATGAGAGTCTGTGGATTCATTCTGAGTTAAGAAAAACCAGGTTTGATCAAGGAAGACCACCTGAGAAATCTCCAGTAGAAACAGATGGCCCAGATGTCAGAGTTCTACTTCCAGAACAGGTTCAAGACTGCTGCCTGAGATGATCAAGACTCATAGGATACTCCAGTCAGGACTTGATCATAATTCTAAATTTTCTTTAGGTCCCCATAAGATTATCACTGCCCACAACCAGCAGGAAGTAGTCTGGAATACTATGCCCACATTCCCAAAAAATGGACTATGGCTATTTTCCTTTGTTAAAAAAAAAAGAGGGGGAAGTGGTACGGGAGAACAATTCTGTATTCTGTCAATTATATTTTAAATAAACGCTGATTGGTTGGTAGCCAGGCAGGAAGTATGGGGGGGAACAGACAGGAAGTAGAGGTGGGGCAATGAGAACAGGAGAATTCTGGGAAGAAGGAAGCTCATTCCTCTGCAGTCCTGCCCAGACCACTGAAGAAGCAGGATATGACCTGCCCTGCTAAAAAGGTACTGAGCCATGTGGCTAACATAGATAAGGATAATGGGTTAATATAAGGTATAAGAGCTAATAAGGAGCCTGAGCTAATGGGCCAATCAGTTTATCATTAATATAGACCTCTCTATGTGATTTTCTCTGGGACTAAATGGCTGGGGACCGGGCAGTACATAAACCCTGACAAGCCGGCCCTCATGTTGCAGGCAGCCACTTTGAGAGACACTGATTCTCACACTGTTAACCAGGGGAAGATTCTATGACTCAGTCATCCCTGTCATAAGTGTATACCCAAGAGGACTAAAAACACAGATCGTGGATGTTTACAGCAGCACTCCAACTGAGCCCGCTAAATGAATAAGCAAAATATGGCCAAACAGAACAGTACCACTCATGCTGTGGAGTTAGGGGGAACCTGTCAAAAGTAATGCATGCCATGCACGCATGTTGATAGAGCCTGTTTATTTGTTACCGGCCGCCCAAGATCCAAACAATCACACAAAACCCATATTAATTACAACACAGTTTGGCCAACGACTCTAGTGTATGCCTAGCTAGCTCTTATATCTTAAGTTAACCCATTTCTATTAATCTGTGTATCAGCACAAGGTTGTGGTTTACTGGTAAGTGTCCAGCGTTTGTCTCCTTTCACAGCTATATGGCATCTCCTTGACTCCACCTACTCTATATATCTCTTCCAGCCTGGCTCTATTATCTCCTGCTATAGGTTGAAGCAGCTTCTTTTTTAACCAATGGTAATAAAACATATTGACAGCATACAGAGGGGAGTCCCACCTCAAGCACATGCATGTACACACGCACACACATTCTACAATTCCATTTGTGTGCAATGGTCAAAACAGACAATTCAATAGAAGCCATTGTAGGAACACAAGAGTGTATTAGTGTTCTATGTCAAAATGCTGTAACAGAATATAGATAACAGGTGCTTAGACACAGGCAGACAGACAGAGGTTATTTACTATAGGAAGTTTCAAGAGAGGCCTTGCCCCATTTGAAAACTATGAAGTCAGTAATGTGGCTTAGTCTGAATGAGACGGTCCTAGAAGAGGAGTAGATGGAGGCACAGGGCAAGGCTGGGGCAAGAGCAAGTTCCCGAGACTAAGTAATCACAAGTTTTAATTTTTCAGGGCTGCCACAGGGTATTCAGACTCAGATGGGAGGATATTGTATAAGAGTAAATTCATTGCTTAGTTTGCCTGTTCTCAGCCTTTCGAATGGTAACACTCTCGGGGAAGACTTATTTTCCTCACTATGGTAACAAATGCATGTGTGGGTGTCCTCTGGAACCCTCAGAGACACACCCAAAAGGAGTGCTTTGCTTACTCTGTAGTCAGGCTGACACCTGCAGTTGACATTGCAGAAGTTGATGGTGTAAGATTTGTCTTTGAGACTGGCAGTGATAATACAAATCTCTGAGTTGTACATTTTTAAAGGAGTGAACTTTTAAGGCATGAAAGCTATTCTTCCATAAAACTGAAAAAAAAGTAAGAAAGAAAGAAACCTGCTTTTCAACATAGCACTATAGAATCTAAGAATGTCTACAAAACATGAATGAATAAACAGTCAAGTGTGTTTCCCTTTAAGACTCAGGTTTGTTCCCCTGCTTCTGACTCTTTGACATGTGATTCAACAGAGCGGTTCCTGAGGAGGCATTTGGTGACAAAGAGGGCTGATAAATCTCTTTCTTTGCTGAATGTTGGTCGGATGTTTTCCTCTTTCCCCTCTGAATCACGATGCTGGGCTTGACAGCATTAGTTTTAACTTAGTTATGGAAAGGTTCGTTTCCAGTTCCAGGCTCAGATCTCGGCAATTGCAGGGGAGTCCTAGGCTGTGTAAAAATGCGGAACATATTGTTTCCTGTGATTTGAGTGATGAAGCAGATTACATGTGACACTGATGAGCGAGATAGCAAGTTCAAATGCCGGGAGGTTGGCCATATGTAATGCAATCACAATAAACACGCGCTCATCTGCAGTGGCGGAGGCTCTTGCAGGGAGTAGAGATGCTGCCCCACGTGCACTGTCTAGACAGGGCAGAAGGACGTCACTGCAGGGGTTTCCGCTGATGGGGTGTGCAGTGCCGATTCAGTGCACAAAAGTACCAGGAATATTGCCAGCCAATAGAAGTGTCCGGCTTGAAACAAGTGACACACACCGTGTATCCCAAAGCCTTCCATTTCCCTCTTTCGCTTTGTCTTTACTTCATGTTAACAATTACAAAACATTTGTTAAAACTTGCCAAGATTCTTAAGTCAAAACAGAGATTGATTTGCTCCTAAGTATGAAGCTTTATTTTTATTTATATAAAAATCCTGGAGAATTTGGTAAATTAAGATGTGCGCACACACACACACACACACACACACTCACTCACTCACATTCACTCACTCACTCACTCACTACAACCTGAAGCAGTACAGCATCAACAAACAGCTTCCTACTTGTTCCTAAATATGAGGAAGGTGTCTATGCAAGCTCCCCTCTGACCTGATACAACCTTCCAACAACAGCTAAATCAGAATCAGCCACATCCTTTCTGATTTGAGGAGTTCTTAGTCCCTGTGTGTGTGCAACAAACCATCGCATGCTAGGTAAGAAGTACCAAGTATAGAGGCGGAGCTAAAGGAGAAATTATTCATCCCAGTGAACCAACATTATTTACAGTTCCAACCTTGTAACACTTTATCACACACACACACACAGAGACACACTCACACACTCACACATATACTTATCACACACTCACACATACATTTACCATACACACACATATACACACATTCACAAACATTTACACAATACATACACACACTCACATACACTTACCACACAAACACATACACACACATACACTTACCACAAAAACACATACACACACTCTCACACACATACTCACACACACATATACACTCACTCACACACACATACACACACAGAGACACACTCACACACACACGCTTTGCACCTTGGAAAGGACTTACTGAAACTGTTTAGATAAATGGTGTCCCTTCTTTTCAATAAAAGCAAAGGATGGCTGACTCATTTTCAGAGGGATGGTAAGGTACACAGTAAGGCTGTTAATAAAACAACAGGTTTCGTCGCAGAGCTAGGTCATCTCCTGTATGTGTGCATCTTCTACTAAAAACATCCTTAGTGTTCACGTCACAAGTGTCAAAGCTGAAGAAAGATTGATGCTTTCCATAATACCACATGGCTCACCTGTCACAGGAAACCAGAATTGCAGCGAAAGGGGTTTGGACAGTGAAACACTACACACAGCCTGCACTTTAGGTTCGTCCACCAACCTTTGATAGCCTGTGTACAATAAGAATCATAAACTTCAATATTCAAACTCAATCACTAGGATTGACTATAAAGAGAAAAGAACAGTTGATTAGCTTATTTTTCAAGTTCATTATGTTGCACTGTAAAGAAAGGCTCTCGGTACTGTGCAAACTGTTTAACTCATGGGTGAGATTGGGACTGTGGATTGGGGAGATTCTACGAACATGACTAACAGATCCTACAGAAAGTACTATAATGCTCACAGAAAGCAAGGCTCTCTGCTAATGGGTTACAACTGAGCTGCTCCCTAAAAATAGATCAATCAAATGATTTAAACAATTTCTCTAGAGAATAGAGAAGGAACATGAAGAACACGAATATTTAAAATATTAAAAACTCCTCCTAGAGACTTGAGAACAAACACAGTTTTAACAATGTCGGCACCAAGCCAACAACTGCCCAGTGGCCTCTGGGGATGAAGACATTTAACTGTTCCTGAACACACAACAAAGCCCGCAGCCTCTCTTCCCTCCCTCGACGTAAACAAAGACGCACCGTGTGAAACCCTATGACTGTGCTTTCAGGCTGTTTGCTGACACAGGGAGCTGGAAGGGCTGACTCATGGGCCTTGTGAAGTCTTCCTCATTGTCCTGATTATTAAGGTCAGTTGAAGTCAGGTTATGAGAGAAACAGCTGAGCAAGGACAGCAACTTTTCTTCCCTTCAGAAAATGCCACCCAGTTTCTCATTACATATGCTGTATTAGGAACAAACACTTATTGTTTTGTCCCACTTTGAGAGTGGAGTTTGATAATTTTTCTAGCAGACAAATACTGTCAGGGTGTCGTTTACTTGCTTTCCCCAACTCCGTTCTAGGGGCCATTTTGAATACTGGCTTTGGGTAGAAATGAGATCATATTGCTTTCAACTGGACAGACTTAAATTGAAAGTCTGGATATGTCAACCAACGATGAAGAATTCTGGGTAAGCGAGTCAAACATCTCTAACCTTCATTATCTTATTTGTAAAATGGCAATTACATATTTCACATCATTTAAGGGCTAGAGATATAGACATCTATCTGTCTAGTTATAGATATAATATTCCATTCACAGTAAGGATGTATAGATAGGAAACACTGTTTAACATCCATGAAATAACTTCAGCCACCACTCCCAGCATAGAACTAAAGATGTGCTTTCTGTGCCCAGCTCCCTTGGTTCTTTGTCCCTTTGACCGTCAGCCAAGGAACCTGCCTGGAACTAGCCTTCCCATTTCCTAGCCACGGAAGAGCAGTGTTGAATCACTCCGGGAGAAATGACGTTTCCCAAAACTGATGGAGGTAGAGATTGAAAAGAAACCTTTACTAGTTGCTTTCTCCATTTTTAAATTTTTCTTTCACTTTCTTTCACTATCAAAAGTGGGTGGCAGGGTAAAAGGTCATCGAAGTGTCTGCCAGGAGGAAGTGATTCAGGGTGCCATCAGTTAGCTGTCTCATTCATGTTTCAGAGAAGAACGAAAAGTCGGAGTGCTGGACTGTACGGCAGGAAATTCTTCACAAGCCCCCTCGTCCGCATCTGTTGCTCCTCTGGGAACTCATCTGCTGGAGTTCAATCGTGTCCCCACGCTCCCTCAGCTAATGTTCACCAGGCAAAACCCACTAGCAACCCTGTATTTCTGATAGATGAAAGATACCAAAGCTCTTTTTTTTTTCGTTCAGCAAGACTTACATCACAAAAGCACTTGCAAAGAGACCATGAGGCAGACTCCTGTTCACTGTTCACACAGATTGTGTGCCGCACATGCCCACACAGTTGGTAAGACCAGTTCATTTGTAAGGTGCTTTGAAAGCTTGTTTTCCAAGGGTCTTCTTAACCATTATTTCCTAGGATCCTCAAGAAAATTGTTGCAGTAAGTAGGCAGCTATTATTTCCTTATTAGGGATGAAAGAAAGAAGACCAATGGCGGAGATGGAAATTGAGTAGTCAATCAGCGAAGAGCTTATGGTTCCTGTCCCATTTAGAGCATTCCCTTCCATAAAAGTACAATGGTGTGTGTCTATGTACATTTTTCTTTGTTTTTTAACAAGAGTATACCTGCATTTTAAAAACTGAATAGTTGTTATGAAATTACTGATCAATCAACTGAAAAGAATTTCTTTGGTGGTAGATGTAACTACCGCCTTAGGGGCTAGAATATATGGAACACAGGTGTGCTTTGTTATGTCGGTGGATTCAGGGCAATTAATGCCCTCTCTCCTGTCGCCTGTTTAGCACACAGCAAGGCTGGCCTGTTAGAGAATCCTCATGTGATCCTTGATTGCGTTACCAAATATGATCAAAAGACTCTACCTCAATGGGCATGATTGTGCGGCTCGCTAAAGTCAATGGCAATTTATTTAAATATGATACTCCGCAGGAGAACGCCTTCAAAGAAAAGGCACAACAGGCAGTTTATCATTTCCATGCGAGGTATTTGAAGTTATTGCCTCTTGAATGCACTGGGAGAAACAAGGATAGTGCAGGGGGGAAGAGCTAATGTGATATGATCATGAGCTTTGTCCTCCACGCAGAACGCTAGCTCTGTCCTAGAGTTAATGGCTTGGTGGTCCCCTCTTAACACAAGTCAGCCTTCCAAAGAGAGGGGAGGGATGGGTGTGGGTGGTAAGGAAATGAGGAGCATGGATCCAAGGCAGTGATGGCGCTGAGATAATCGGGTGATGCAAGCGCATTGCTATCCACTGTGTGGCAGAGTGCCGCTCATTCCCTGAAAAGCTCACTCAGGCAAATGTAAATTACAGCATGTGCAGGATGGGACTGTGCAAAAAAAGAGCAATTAGCTCTGCAGTGTGCGCACATCTGCAGTGAGCCTGCGTGAGGCATCTTCTATTAATTTACTTTATTTGAAGAAAAGAATCAGGTCAGCAGGAGGAAATGCACAGCTTTTGGCCACTACAAAGCATTTCCAAACATTGACTGTGTTTTCTATGTAAATGTGTCAAGAGTCCTTCCAGCTCAGAATAGAAAAGCAGGCTCATTAAGGTAAAGTGGCCCCTTTTCAAGCATCTAGATTATCAGAAGTGTGTTAATGACATCTTTAGGTCCTGTATGCTTTTCTGTCCTTGGTAATGTGATTTCCATGTTGTGGGGTAAAGGGGTGGGAGTTATAGGCTTAATAATTGTATCACACATATTGCTTTAACCCTATCAACCCGGGCTTTGGAATATGCAATGGGGGAAATTATAATTTAGCTCCAGAATCTGGAAATACTTCATTGTATAATGTTTATGCACAAACATTTTTAAACATTTCTATACTAAAGCATAGAAAACTAGAGATTAATTGCCAAGGTATAAGATTCAGATGAAACAATATTTCTAAGTTACAAAACCTAATCCTTTCCTACCTATAGCAATCTCCACTGCTGCCTAACAGACTGTTAAATGCCTCTTATTTTACTAGAGCTTTCTGAAATTACTAGTGCATAAAAACAAATGATTAGTTTCCAATAAATATAACTATGTGTTTAAAATGGACATTTCTTAAGTACAACAATGTAACATGGCTCATTTTTATGATTAGTTTACTTTTGAAACAGACAGCACTCAAATATATAGCTATCTGTATATATATATATATGTATTGTGTATGTGCATGTGTGAGATATATTTATATATATATGGGAAGGCAAAGTGATTCCAAACAAAAGTTATTTTCTTTTATTTAAGTTAAGAGCAGTCTATTTGTGACTTCCTAAGTTTATCTTTCCTTTTCTGGTTACATGTGTAACTGACACATATGGAAATTGTCACTTTTTTTCCACACAAAAGGAAACAATGGACTCTCAATGACATGATACAGTATCCATCACCCTTCAGTTCATAAAACTCCAGTTCCAAAGCAATGGTTTTATTATTGCACTTTATCTTGTGGTGGTGACGCAGTTCAGTCCTTTCAAAGATGTGTCTATAATTCAAAGACTTTCAATACTTTTAGCTTTACAAGCTAAAGAGACACAAAGCATTAAATTTAACCCAGGACAACATTCTGACACAAATTTAGCTTAATTATAAGAATAGCAAATATACTAAATAACTTATTTAGAAGTAAAATGACTTTAATATAAACATTCTTATTAAAATTCAATACAGATTTTCTATACTATATAATAATTAGCTATTAGAACAGAAATAACAATATTAAGGTCTTGAGGAAAAAATACATAATTTTGTATTGTGATTTTTTTGCCAATATAAAATTAGATTCAATTTAATAAAGATTTCGAATTAGACATTTCAGATTTCTAGAACGGAATAGCAGGATTTGAGAACTGAGAGGAGGGCATGAACATGTCCCAAGTCTTCACAAACCACATTTTCATTATATAGCAAAGTGAAAGAGCTCCTTCTTTACTTTGGCACAAGTTGAAAAAACGGTATAATTTTAAGTAAACTCATTACAAGATAATAGAAATTCTGACAATGATTTTATTAGCAGAAGTTTTCTTTTGTGGCTGCTTTTTGAAATGTGGTTTCTATATGAACAGTGCATAATGTTTGAAAAGCTGCATTTAAAACCTGCGCCCACTACTGCCAATAAAGGTTGACTTCTGTGTGAGGAACACAGTGGGGGTTTATTTTCTGAGCTTTCTTCTGGCCTTTACCATGTGACTAGTTAAGAGACCTGACCGGAGGAAAAGCATTGTTTCTTCCATCTGCCAGGCGCATAAATTATGCAAATGGACATCACTCCAATCTCATTTGAGAAACCTGACCATTAACTACATCTGTGCCACAAAGAGAAATAGACTTTGCTGTGTTAGTCGGCTTCGAACTTGCAAATGTCATCTTATGTAGTGAAGCTGGGCAAGAGAAGATGCTTACATGTAAGTAAGATGCTCGATGCTCGAACTGTAGTAACCATGGGTGCTCCCTGCCACACCCCTCTGCCAACACCAGGCTGATTTCTCAGTTTCTGTATCTGTGGGCTAGGCACAAGCTGTCATTCTTTGGGGGTTGTTAACTCCCTCAGACACAGTTAGATCAGAGCCCCTGCGTTAACTCTCCATTTCCTGGCTTTCCGAGGGCTTCAGCAGACCCGTAATGTTTCTCAAACTTTCTTTCCCTTGTGGTTTAATATTTCTAAAACCAGTAAATTATTTCCAGTGTTCGAAAAAAAAAAAGACAAATTTCTTCGTGGTTAGTGACCACAAAACAAAACAAGAGGTAGAAACACTGCAGAACGAGAGCCCTAAGGCGAGCTTAAGTGTTAGACCCTTCCTTTGATACCACATGTAAAAATAAGAAATTCGGGTGAAGGTGTGGACTATCACAGTCAAGATGTATTCCTGCGCATGATGAGAACGTTAATTGTTATGTAAATTTACCTGCTTATTGACTCTCAAGGCATATAACCTGAGAGTCAGCTGTGAAGGAGATGAATGCCTGCTGGCCAAGGCAGCCTGAGTAACTCTGACTTACTGGTTCAAGATATTAGCAACTATCTTTTCCAGAAAAACAGAAGAGTGAAACTTTTAGCAAAATGATTTCTAACATCGGGGAGGTGATACGAATTTATGACTATTTTTGTATTTACTCTTATCTCGAGTTTTTAAACCCCTAATTTTAACTTACAGTGACCGTAGGTTCAGAGTTTGGAAATTTTCAGTAACTCTTCAATTCACAACTTCTAAGCTGTATTTCTAGAAAAATCAACATTTTAATTGATCTTGTAAATTTAAAGTTTGCCCAGTCACAGAGAAAAGTATCTTCAAAATAATATTTTAGATTCCATTTTATTGCAGGATCACCAAGGTTTTAGATCATGGAGGGGCAGCGTGAAAATGCTAGTGATATACTCTATTCCTCAATTTCAGGTAACCTGGTACCGAAGAAATCAGTCACATAGTTAATGAACACAGCAATACAAGGCAGCGCTCAGACTAGACTTCTCCTTTTAATACCCTAAACCAACTAACTCAACGACACATCAGAAAGGGAGTTTTTGTTTACAGAAAAATGAATAATGTAAGACTACATTATAAGTTCAAAACAGGACTAGAGATGCCAATCTCAAAGGCAGCGTTAACGCTCTGAATGCTGCCCAGAAGAAATATAAAAGCAAACCCCATACTGAGATTCCCTAATGAAGAAACATTCTTCAGCGCCTTTCCTCATTTCATGTTGCTGACTGAACTGTTCATTCTTTCCTCAAAGTTTACCCACACATAGAGGAAGTGCGAATCAAGAGTCTGAGGATGAGTGGACCGTTGGCAGCAAATGCAGTACAGACTCCAGGCCCTTGAGGGTCAGACAGTGAGACGATCAAGATCGGACATTGTTTTCATCATTACTCTGGCTTGTTTACGCACATTTCTTCTGGATCTGATCACAGTCGAGCTCGGAACTCAGATGGCATGCACAGATGAGGAACATGGCATATCATGCTGAGATTTCTGTTCCAGACATGGTGAAATTAGCGTGCTTCGTGGAGGGCTTTCGCTTAACCTAAATCACATCAGTTGGTCCCAAGAATCCCTGATCTTAGGAAAGCAGAAGGCACACATCTAAGGTGACTCCTTTTGAAAAACAACAAGACTGATGGAAGGCAGTGCCAATATGTGTGATATTAATATTGCTCATAAGTTCTGCTTCTGTCCACATGTAACAGTGATTTACTATGAAAGACGAATTCAAATACAAAAGCTCAGATTAAATGCGAAATGAAGGAATGAAAAGAAAAACAAATATTTTTGTTTAATATTTTTCCTTTCAAATATATAATCATTCTCAGAGGAAATCTAGTCTCCTTCTGTATGAAGCCTTCTTAGTGAAAAGTGTGCATGTTCCTCCTATTAGGCATTCTCACTGGAACAAAGCGCTGGAGCTGTCTTACATTTAAAAGCAGAGATCCCTTGACCAAACTGCACCACGAATTTTAAAATTAAATGTAGATCATGATGTGTTGTCCCAAGAGAATATTAAGCCATAAATGTTAAGTGGAATAACCTCAAATTATGAAACACCAGTTAACAGCTAATCACATAATGATAATGATGCCAAGAAGAAACGGTCCAGACTTCAGAGTTCTTCATCCTGACAACCATGATGCTGAAGCAGATGAATAAGTTTGAATGTATGAGGCAAAAAAAATGCAGCAAAGAGTAAGATAATTATATTGTGTATAAACTAAAATTAGCAGCACGAATGTATAAATTCATTTTTAAATTCAGATGTGTATGTATAACATTATATATATATTATAGGTATATATATATATAATATAACAGAACGCCATGCCTTTGCTTCCTGCTTTATGTCAATACATATTTTCTGCTGAGTGTGGTTGGTGTACACCTATAGTCCCAGCATCCAGAGGGCAGAATCAGAGAATCACACCCAAATTTGAGTTCAGTCAGATGTGTGCATGTGGTCCACACCTGCCAGGGCTGCATAGCAAGACTTGGTCCCCAAGAACCAAAGCCATCAGACAAGGACAACCAAAGCCTAACACCCCCAAAGCAAGTACTCCCTCAGCTAACAGGTATGGAACTTAGAAGCCACACTGCTTCTTGCACATCCACACTGTATCATTTTTATTTTAATTTGGGGTCATTTAAATACTTTTATTCATCTTTCACATTTCCTAGCACGATGCTCTTTTTCTCCCATACAGTGCAAACTTTAGCTCATGTGCTGACCCCACTTCCTCCATGAGTGATGAGCCAGGAAGGGGAGGACACAGGTAGACAGGGTGTCGGGAAGATGCAGCCAGGCTGAGGGTCGCCACATGGGCTCCTGTTTGTCACAGCTGTTCCACCTGCGAATTCAATAACCACCTTTGCCACCTAACTTCCTCTAAGCATTGTTTCAAAAATGTCATAACTGGTCATTCGTTTGATCACTTCAAGAAACACCCAATGCCCTTGGACCTCTGGATATGCCAGGCCAAGTGCAGATTGGCTGAGAAATTCCATCCAATAGCAAGGTGGTCTTACGGGAAAGACTGAGGACAGCAGCTGAAGAATACCAGACCCAAACAACACCTTGAAGGCCTGTGAGAGTCTCAGATGAAAGGCTTTATATAAAAATAAAGTGTTGTTATTACCTAGGCAAAGAAAAATGCATGCATTTTCTGTCAGCATTCAAGATCCAAAAATAGTGGTGCCTTCGGCTTCCCTTTGATATTTCATTTGCATTTAGTTTGATGACAATATAGATAAATCCTCTGTTTGGTCTTATTGGACCAGGGTTACATTTCACTGTGCAGAAAATGATGAAATGAAAGAGAAAGGCCTTTGAAAGAAAGTGAAAATAAATGTTGTAGCCAAAAGCCAAATAATAGTCAGAGTCTATTTAAAGTCTATTAAAGAGCAGCCGTCAGGGTATCAAATGCACACTCTCTCATCCTCTGTGGTCAGCCCACTATGTGGAGCACCTGCCTTAAATTATGCATGTTCACCGCATCTCTAGAGTCAAGAGGGAGAGCAGAAGGGTGGAGAAGCAGCTTTCGCCATTCATACTGGTCACGCCAAACTGAAACTCTCCTCAGAATGCTTCTTTCAACTCAGAATCAATTACATTGCAGCCCTGAGACCACCACTCTTGACTCTGGAATAGCATGTGCGCATATTCAATAAATAACTTGAAGTTTGGGTTGCTCAAGTTATTGGTTGACGTGGACTGTTTAGTTATGGGCAATTGAGCTACTTTGGGAGGTGACAAAGTCATGCTGTATGTTTATAGCACAGGAATAGAAAACATAAATCTCTACAAAGTTGGTCCAGGGGAGGGGTGGACTCATCTAGGCAGGTTGCTTAGAATTGGTCTCCATGCAGATGTGCAGAATTTATTTGGAGAAAAAAAAAACACGATCAAATGGAAATGAAATCATTTTGATAGACATTAAAATGCTCTAGTAATAAGCTAGCCTTTGTAAATACTTAACTGTTACTGCTTTTAGGGTGTGAAGGCTCCACATAAGACTGAAAGAGAGGGCCACTGACTGGGGATAGCATTTTCCCAGGACTGGAAATTAATGCTGTCCTGCAGGTTAAGCCATGAGTTCTCCAAATATATCCCCTCACTTATTCGAACAAAAAAATCCTGTAGGCAAGTGGCAGCTATGGGCTTCATATCTATTTTAAACATGAAATATTTAAGAGAAAATGAATGTTTGAGTCATGGTGTTTTAATAAATATCTTTTGAAACGTCATTTGTGCTTGCTTGGGTCTTCACTAGAAATACAAATTTGGGACTAACACAAGAGTGTAACGTGTTAGACACAGAGGTATGGAAATGTTCAATGCTGTGATTCTCTGTTCCTTTAGGTGTGGATTACAGCCACTCTGCCTTGGGAATCTTCTGTTGGAATAAAGATAATGTTAGTTCAAATGTTCCACAGCACTAGGTGCTGGTGCTGATTGGATGGGGAGCGAGCCTGTCAGAGAGCCGGGCATGCCTCTATCAGAAGAGTCTATGGGTTAGTGGGGGTCTCAATCTGTGGGATTCTGTCGCCGTCTGATGAGAAGAAACAGCCTGGAAAAAGCAGAAGAGCTTTGTTTCTTTCCATTAACACACCGAGTTCACAGTCTCAGTATGCTGAAGTAAAGCAGCTTTGGTTGTCCCCTCTGTGGTTCTGAGGATAGTGGGTCCCTAACTTTCTGCACCATTCCAAGATATCCTAAAAAGCAAGGGAAGTGGCCACAACCGGAGGCTTCAGCTCACAGGCTGTGCAATGTGAGGTTTGCAGTGAAAAGCTTACATAGTCACATCAGCACAGCCCCTGAACCTTAGTGAAGCCTCCAGGAAATGCTTGCTGACTGACTACTAGTTCATTTAGCTAAAATCAGTCACAAAGGCCACTCATGCAGCCTGACACTTGGAGAAAACTGCCTGGGAATGAGCAAACGTTTTGAAACTGCTTCTGTTGATCTAAAACATTGAAGATTCATTCTGGACCATCTGCTAATCGAGCAAGTCATTCTGCAAGAGCAAACAAGAATCATCTATGGTTATATAACTTCATTCACTTCTCACCCAGGGTGCTATCTTTCTGTGCTGCTTACTCAAAAGCCACTAGAGGAGCATGCTGGCGTTAAGAATTGTAGTTCAGGACACAGATAGAAAAAGCCTCTGGGATCATTTGCATGGGATGGAAAAATCCACTCCAGATCATTCTCCTCGGGTTCTGCCCCATTCCTTAATTACTCCATAGGGCAAACTGAACTCTCAGATGGTCGGAACAATACGATCTGTACATATTAGTTAAGTCATCCTTTTCCATTACTCTTGATACATAATAGCATCCTTAGTGGCAACCACGCTTATTAATGAAAAATAATGGTCTCAGGGCACCTTCCTACAAGTAAAGATGTTACAAGACAAACTTTGCCTTCAGTCTAGACACTCGTTTTTATTCTGTACGAATGAAAAGATGCAATTTCCATTTTTCTCACTTGCCAGTTGTTGAGCAGATTTGAGGAGTAGTTTCCAGCTTCATTTATTAAAAGACAGTCATTGCCTGTTATCTGTTCTGTTGACCTAAAAGTTATAGTAGGAGAGAACGTATGAGCCTTAGGGAATAGCTTCTCTGGTTATTCTAGTACATAAGCGATCTCAGGAATTTACCGTTGCTCTTAAAATCTGAAAACTGAATGTCCCAGTAGAGGAAGGAGCAGCATTTTAGTGAAAATGCCTCTAACACTTGTGTTTTGAGTCCTTCCTCTAAATTAAATGGCTGAATCTAAGCACTGGGGAAACACAATCTCTATGCCCATGGTGGTGAGCCCATTTATAATCAGCCCCAATGGTGTGCAAACTGCCACCAGCATGGCAGTGTGGCTTCTGGGACCGGCCTGTTCCAGATGAAAATAACCAGGACTCAAGCAGCTTTGGAGAACTCTAGGGACAGCTGGAGACAGCAACAAGGAAGTCAAACCAACCCTCAGGGTTTCAGAGGGATGGTCCCAGAGCAGTGGCCCACTGGAAGGAATGCTGAACTCCAGGAGTTGAAGTACCAATGTCCTGCCTTGAACACCACAGGTCTTCTGGAAAGCAGTAGAGGAGAAACGGAAGCCTTTAAATGGATGTACCTTATCAAAAGACTACTCCTATTTTGGTGTTTATCCAAAGTCACACATCAGTCTTGTTCCCTACAGCCAGATACAGATCACCTGTTGATGTCCTTGTATAACACAAGTGGACAAAGCCATACATTAGGGAGGATGATTAAATGGAGCATATTGAATGGTGGTTCATGTTATTGGATGGTGGTTCGCGTTAGCTGATCACAAAGAAAGACTATAGCAATGGACACTGTTCCCTCTCCTGCACTGAAATGGCCTTTGCTATTATAGACATTGTAGAGAGGTTGCTACAGAAAACAAACAGCAAATGGACAAGAATGGCACCGTGATTCTCACAGAGAGCACAGGAGACCCTGCTCGTCCCCAACCTGCCTTTCATGATGTTTTTGGAGACCTTGCCAGGAAGAATGAATATGCCTGTGGCTTGTAGACTCTTTCAGGGATATACGGTCTTGACCAGAAAATATGAAAGTATATCGTACAGTTTCCTCTTAATATCAATACTTGCTATCACATTTTTTGGGTCTTGTAAGTACTCCCATATGTTTCAGAAATAATTAAATTTTTATTGACATTTTGGCGAGCCTCCGAAAGATGAATATCCTTCAGCTGTTAAACATTTGATAGGTTTGAAGTTGGGAAAGTGGTTTTTTTAAGTCTATGCTCTTGAATATATATATATATATATATATATGTATGTGCTAAGATGTGAGCTAGATCTTTTGATGTACTGATCAAACTCTAAAAATAGAGGCAATGATTTTGAACAATTCTCCAGTTGCCCTTGGAGGGATAGAAGAAACTAGTCAGCATGCAGTGTTGGCTTTCTCCAATCAGGACAGATTCTATATAACTCAGTATCTGGTTCCTCATTTTGTAATGTTAGGGAGAATGAGGAAAGTTTACACACTGTTTGTTCAGAGAATTAATATACTTTCTGTCACCCAGGATACCAGGTTTTTATTTCCACTTAAGATTACAACCCACAAACCTTCAAATCACTAATATTGAAAGGAGGAAAGACCACACCCAAAGTGACCAAAGAGGTATTGTTCCCCAATCAGTGCAGATTCCTTCACATAGTACAGAGTCCCACAAATAGTACAGTTTGCCCCAAATACTGAGAGTCTCCCAAAATGGTGCAGATATCCCCACCCCCAATAGGACAGATTCTTTTAAAGAGTGCAGATTTCCATTTTGGAAGACTCTTAGGCACAGGGCGGCTCTCCTGATAAACCTCAACAGATATCACCAGCAGTGCCAGGTCTCAAGTCTCTCAAGCAAGCTGCAAGGCTCATTTGCTCCTTAATTTCCCTTTGTTCCTGGAATGAAGGAATAAGACTCCCTAGTCACCCCGATCTGCTGCATAGAATAAATCAGTGGGAAACTTCTCTCCATAGAGAAAGGCTTCCACTGGAGGCCACTAAGGGTCGGGCCCACCTTTGGCTTCGAGTTGACAAATGCCTTCAGCACATACTCAGCTCGGCTGGCCCTAGGGGTCCCCTAAAATCGCGCAACAGTCGGCTCTGCCTGACCTGCCCCCCCTGCCGCGGTGTGCATTCCAGCTTCCCAACCTCACCGTGCAGTTTGCAGTAAATGAGTCGCTAGGGTTATTTTTCCTGGCCTCGCTTCGCTGTCCCGAGTCTGCAGGGAGCTTTCCGAAAGACATCGCCTCCCCCCTCATCCCAAGCCTGAGCAGCTTCTGAACGCTGCCGGTTCCCCCGCCCCGCGGGAACCAGGACCTCGAACCACTCTGCCTCGGACTGGAGGCTGAAACTGCTAGGGGTCCCAGCGGAGGGCTTATTTTTGCCCTACTTCACATGAGGGGTTGGGGGGGTGGGTCAAATCGCATTAACGCCAAACCACCAACTGGGCGGGGAGCTAGTGGCTAATTGCACAAAATAGACTTACTGCAGAAGCCTAACTTTGCAGGCGGGTGCTTTGGTTTTACGCTGTAGTTTAGCCGTCTCAGATCATGAACCACTCTCTGAACGCAGGGAAGGCTATCGGCCTCCCTAGTGGACCAGAGAACACTATCAGTTTGGGATAACAGGCAAGAAGGAGCCATAGGTGTCTAGGTACCTCTGAGAGTGGCCACTGGAAACAGACTTCCCAGCCATTCCTGGTGGGTAAGAAAGAGTGCGGGCATCTGGAAGTGTCAGAAATGAGCCGTTGCCATAAATCACCCTGGGAAGCATTCAAATCAGACAAGCGTCTAGAGACCCTTCAGACACTCCACCCCTCAAATCCCAGATCAAAGAGCAGTTTCCAGAGCCATAAACACCTATTCCATGCAAAATCTCGCTTATCTACGGAACGCCCGAAGCTAGGAGAAAAGCAAGAAGCTGGGGGCATCTTTTGATGTAAACCCTGCACACAGATTCACGAAGTCCGTTAGCATGGTCAGCTATCTTAGGGACCGCGGCAGCAGCGGCTCAGCCCTCTCCTTAAGCGTTCCCGGAGTCCTCCAACAGCTAGCCGGGCGCTCAGCGCACGAACCTGCTTTGTGTCAGCCAGAGGAAGCAGGTGCCGGATGGACAGTCCCGGACTTGGGAAGTGGGAAGGGAAAAGAGAATCGACTTGTTTCGAGTGTCGAACACAGCAACTACTCCTAGTTGCGCGGCTACTAGGGCGGCTGGGCTGCCAGCTAAACACTGAACCTCCAAGCCCAAATATTCCGGAAGGGTAGCACGCGTCCGGCCGGTTTCAGCTCCCACTGAACTCTCCCCTCTGTGCATCCTTTGCCCCGAACACTTTGCAGATTTGCGTTCTCTGGGAATAAAGATCCATGAGGTTGGGGTAGGGGTGGGGTAACCATGGAGAGGGTAGGAAGAAGAAGAATCTAAGAACAGGACCTTGAAGGGAGATATCTTCGGTTTTGAGAGACCAACTCTCTTGTCTCCTAAGTTAATAAACACTTCATCCATTGGCTTTGCCCTGATGTTTGCGTGGTCAGGCCAGTGTCAAGATCATATGGAAATCTCAAACCCGGAACCTAGCTGATCCAGGAGAATTTTTGAGGCGGAGGCCAGGGGGCGGCGGGGTTGGGGGCGGGGAGGGCCAGGAAGGAGAGCGCTCCCGTTCTCAGCTGGGAGCCCAGGCACAGGGAAACTTTGGGAAGGGGCGGCGGGAACCGCGTGGCGGGGAGCTTACTCTTGGGTCGAGATTATTCGACACGTGTCTTTTGCTCCTCACAATCCATTTCTTATGGGTGATTTATGAACGGACCTCTTTGATCAGGGATGGTTTTATCTGTCCACTGCTACAAATGACAGATGTGACTGCCAAAATGCCTAGTCCTTGCTGCCTAAAAGGTCCCCCTCCACCCCCACCCCCCATGTTGTTGAAGTTTTCTCTGGTGAACTCCAGCCCGGTCTCCTGACTTTATTCCCCTACCCCCAGCCCCGTTTGCTTTCTTAGTAGCAATTCCTCCCGAAGGTTTAAATCAACAAAAACCGTTGGGCCAGGTCAGTGGGGAGCCAAGGCAGGCGGATTTGGGGAACACCATTTGTTGCATTCCTAAGAATTGTCCTTGCTAGATACCAGGAAAGTTAGCTTCTAAGCGAAGGTGTCTGCCTTCTTAAGAAGGCGATTCCCCGGAGGCCCAATCCCACTAGGCCTGGCTTTGCGGCAAGGTTGGAGCACTGGAGCGGGAGCAGGGATGCGGAAAGCAGCCTCAGCCGCCGACCAGGGCTCCTCAGAACGACCGTTTTAGCTTAATTGGGGAAAGAAGGGGGCGGCAGGAAAAGGGACGGTATCACATTACGGACCCTCCTAGTCCCTAATAGGTAAAGGAAAAGCAGAGTCTCTGAAGCACTGTGTGAGTGTGTGTGAGTGTGTGTGTGTGTGTGTTGTAGTAGCTCATTAAAACCATCTCCTGGAACAAAGAGTTTTTTCTTTCATGTTTCTTAGATTTGTTATTATTCTGACAGGAGTTCTAAAAACAGGATTTTTCAAGCCCAAGATATTCCTGGGGCTGTCTGCCCCTTACTTGCCACTCCCCCTCCCCCCAACCGGTCTTGGTATCATTATCCCGGTAAGGATTCTTTCTCGTGTTCCTGATTTAGCCCGAGGACATTTAATAGCTGGCTGGATTAAATATTGCAGACTCCTGCCTGGCTATTTGAAAATCCGGGTCGTGGACTGCCTAACATCAGAGGAGGAAAACTGATCTATGAGATGTGTTTTAAATTTCACTCAGTCTGCAGAGAAAGAAGGAAGAGGAAGGATTCTCCTTCATCCTGGGTCTCTTTTCTGTGCTACAAAACTCAGAAGTTTTAAAAGGTGTGTGTTGGTGGGGTATGGCATGAGGAGTCAGGGGGGGAATGAAGCAAGAAGGCTAACAGAAGTTTCCTTCAAAGTACAGATGGGATTTACAAGAACATTTAAAAGAATACTGTTAGGGAAGGCAGGACTGCCCCAAGTACTGGAGCACCACACTGCCTCGGGTGCTCCTGTCTCTCTGCTAAATTTGCAGTAGGGAAATGTCTCTGCTCTCAACAGTAGCCCCAGACCTTTTCTGTTAAGTTGAAGAGAAAAACAGAAATAAGAAAGAAGGGGGTGGAGAGGAAGGAAGGAAAGAAGGAGAAGGAGAGAGAAAGACAGAAAAGAGGGCGAGGAAACGTAGACTTTGAAGTGACGCGTTTTAGAACGTGGAGACCTGGAAGCCCCTTCAAAGAAAGTTCTACACTTGAGGTAGAGAGGTCAGTCCAATGTAATGATTCCTTGAAGACCAGGCAAATCTAAAGGGGGCAGGATCCGGCTACAGCATTAGCATTCAGGATGTCTAGGAGCTGTAGCTAGCTAGATATTATTATATATACCCGAAAACAATAAATCAAGCTTAAATAATGCTGGAAGTGTGTGGAGACGAAATGCTACAAAGGGAAAGATCTGCCTGTCCCTCTGGTTCTGGGTATTTAAATTTCAAGTTACCCTTTTACGTTAATGGCATCACTTTGAATGTATAGTCTCTCTCTCTCTCTCTCTCTCTCTCTCTCTCTCTCTCTCTCTCTCTCTCTCATACAGGAAACTCTAAGAATAAGATAAACCCTGGCAATAAAATTGAATTTAATATTGTAGAAGAAAATACTCTTAACTCCCCAAGTTTTGTTTAAAGCATAGAGCCTAGTGGAAGGTTAAATAATAAGTAAGCCAGACGCAGATACAATATGGATGTAACAGAGATGTAGGTGCAGTGTTGCATTTACAAGAAAAGGCACAGCACAGTTACTTTACTAAACACCCTTACTGTATAGGCGGAGGCAAATATTTAAATTCTTACTGTGCGTGGAGATCCTGGCCTGCCCACATGTTAGCATGGACAAGGACCTCCATGAACAACCTCTTAAACACAGAAAAGGGATCATGTTCATTTCCCAAACTGGGGAACTGTTATTCCATTTTTGTTCTGTTTATAGGCCGAGCTTCTCTCCTCACATGGGGAAAAAGTGTCTCATGTGTACAAGTCTTTTGGGGGAAAAATCCCTTTTCAATCAAAGCAGGCTCTTATCTTGGTGAAATCCCTTCCCCGCGGACTCAGGGATCCCCAGAGCAGAGGTTCTCAGCCCCAGGAGGGAGGGATCACCCGCTCATCTTTCAGCCCGTGCAGGCATCTTGGAGGTTTAGGGTCTGTCAAGCCTGGCATTCCTGCTCTCTTATCGCGCTCTACCCCTTCAAATAGGCAATTGATTAGTTTCAGCTTTTCAAACTGAGACCCGATACTTTCCTCAGGATCAAATGCAAAGAAGCAGGGAGAGAAACACGGAGGTGGGGACATAGAGAAGGAAAACAGGACACTGAGGGAGAAACAAAGACCTTGCTGGGCCAGGAAAGAACAGGGACTTCAGGAAGATGCAGTTAGGATGAGCCTTCGATTTCTGTGAGTATTTAAGAGAGAAAAAAAGAGGCTGTTGATTTATGCCTAGATTCCCCTGCAAGACTTCCTTGTGTTTAAGGGCGTGGCTCCACTTGCACATCTGTTCTCTTCACGTGACATTTCATAAAAGCCTTAACATCTGGGCAAGATAAACTTCCTCAGGTACCTGCTCAACTCTTCACTTGTCGCAGTCCAGCAAGTCCCTTTCCCCTCTGCCTTAGAATAGCCATTTCCTTGCTAGTCTTTGTTCTAGCCGCCCCACTTACTCCAGCCCCCTCCCCCAGTCAAAATACCCCCAAAATGCCCCCTCCCAGTGCCAGCCTTTGCCAAAGCCCATTTCGCCAACACACTAAGAAGTTTCCCCCGCCTGGGGTGCCACTCCGCAGGTAGATGAGAGCAAAGCCTTGAACCCAGGATTCGGGCTACAGACTGAAAACAAAACAACAAAACAAAACCTGCCTTGTAAGCAACATTCACACACGCATTCGCATTCAGCTTCTTCAGCTTCGTCAGCCAGATCTTACACCTCATCCCTCTTCACAGTTCTCGGTACAACCAGAAAGAGGGCAGCTGAATTGTCTTTTCCGGGAGCGTTCCCTCTATCTGGTAGACCTTTAGGCTGCACGTTTTACAGAAACGTTATTTCTCTCCGTCTGCTCCCAAGCTCCCTTCCCCTACAAAGGCTGCCTTCTGGAAGGAATGCTTTTAGCTTTGCTTTTGCCTTTTCTAGTCTGAAGTTTTGTTCGTCTGGCCTCAGCCTAAATCACGTGTAGCAAAACGAAGATCCAGTCGCCAGTTTGGGTAAGCGGGAAAAGAAGGAACAGAAAACAGCCCACGTAAACAAGAAAGAAGCCACTGAAGGCCCTCTCTGCAGCAAACCTCAAATGAGCTCCCTGCAGGGCGCCCACGAAATCCCCACTGTAATTGACTGTTTTCTTTGAGGTTTTCTGACCATGTGCTTTTTGCCCTGTTGCTATGACTTTGATACAAGAAGATGCTCACGTCCCGACCTTTCCAGCCCTTTAACTCTCTGGCTTGTATCAAGGGAGAGAAAGCAGCTCCTCCTGTCTCAGTGATTGTAACTTGCCCCCAACTTCCAGCGACCTGCCACAGCCTCCTTCTTACTTTATAGACATCTGGGAATTCCATACATGCCTCCAACTCCAATTACACACCTTCTTCAAAGGACGCGTGCTTTGATTGCTAAGAACATTAAGTGGGGTTGCGTCTTGGGCCTTGAAACAAAAGAGAGCGTAAAAAACGCACACGGTACCCGGTTTACTAGGTCTGTCTTTTGCTGCCCACTAAACACAGAAAATTAATTCTTCTGTTTGTATTTTCGATGTTCAGTTTCCAAAGATGAGTCTGAGAAATAGTGCAGTTGTTGCTATTAAGAGTAAGAAAGAAGCCAGCTTCTTCCATTGTGCCGATGCGCTTTCTTTCCACTTTCAGTGGGGCTGGGGGTGGGGCACTTATGACACATTAGCAGAAATTTCTGGAAAAGTGGCCCCTGGGGATTCCCTTCCCGACCCCCAGTTTGTCACTAATGCGGGCCTGTCTTTGGAAATTTGAGGTTGGGCCTTTGCCTGTGTCTGTAGCTGCTTCGCGGTGCTACCGCTGACACTTGGCGCAGCGGCCCCCTAGCAGCGGCCAGAGGCTCAAAGCAGTGGGTCGGTGCCATCCAGAGAGCAGCGACATTGACACTCTCTCCATAGTACGGGTTGGACTGCCACCCACGCAGGGGAAGCCTCGGTCGGTGCCCCTCTGGTGCACCCTACGCAGGTGAGACCCTCGTTCCCCACGGAGTTCTGTTTGGGTTTCCGTGGCGTTTGTCCCCCCCCCCCGCAGGTTTGTTTGTTTTTCTTCAAATTACAGATGCAGGGAAAACCGCCTGACATCATGAGAGCGGGACAAATGCTCACTTTGAAGGATTCCTGGGCAGGACTTCAAGTGAAATCATATGCCTGAGAAGAACTTGATACTGGTCTAGAGAAAATAACTAGTTCTGACTTTGCCAAACCGTGGAATGTGCAAAATGCTCTACTTTTTTGTGAGGGGCCAAGTGTCCCTTTTAAAAGGCTCCCTTATGAGTATGAGCCCAAAGACCCCAGGGGCAGGAAGCGTGTGCCAATCTTGACTGTGGGAAGAAAGGACATAGGTTCTGTGAGTTTCTATTTGAGTTTATGTTATTAACGTTTTGCACTTTAGATAAGGGAGCTGCAACGGTGCCCTGGATTATCTGTGCATTGTTTAACGCGCACATATATGCACGGAGTCCATAAATGTGTGCATGAACACACTTAACTGCTATTATTGAAGGCTTAGCAATTAGAGGAAGTTAAAAACAAGATAAAAACAACCATATTCATGGTAAAAAACAAATTCAATTCCTCAGATGGAAGACCACTTAATACAATTCTTCCTCTTAGCCAAAGCATTGTGGTTGGGGGACAAAGACAGGAGTCCAGGAATATTACATGATAAGATTTAGTGTCTCCGTGATGAAATCACGAAACGGGTAATCTATCCAACATGTACTTTAAACAAAGGTAACTAAAACAAAACACTGGAATAAAATGAGAATAATGGGTGTGTGTGTGTGAACAAACAGGTCGTTTTTACAATGAAGAATGTAGCATTTTATATTGCAGTAGTAGAGGTGAGATTGCAGACACAACCTTGCAAGCTGGAGATTACATTCTAGACAACAATCTCTACCACAAAGTCGCCTCACTTAAATAAAACTACCTGTGAGCTTTTAAAAAACGTTTGTCTATCTTACAAAAATCCAGGAGAAAATATTATCTTCATTTTTCTATTACTGTCAATATGACGATTGCCCTTCCCCAGTTTTTCCTTTTATGAAAAAAGATAGAAATAAAGAAGGAAAAGTAAAGCAACTCTTGTCTGAAGCATCGGCTTATACACCCGGAGTTTAGGTAGCATTTACCTTCCAGTCCTGGCGGGACTTCCATCCTGCTGTACTTGAAGACTCTGAAACACCAAGAGTCAGACCAGACTAGTGAGCATGGAAGCTCCTTCCAGAGCATCTGGAAAATGGACATGCTGGGGTGACGCATGCAAGAGTGATTTGCCATCTTGTTCTTCTCTCTGGTCCTTTTAGGACTCTGTCTTTACACATCTACCTTATATGATGCAACCCACAAACACCCACAGATATGCCACACAGAATCACCTTGTCTGTTCACTGTAAGGTAAAGGGTAACCAAAAATTTTAAAACAGAATAGAGAAATAAGAACCAAAACTCCCCATGCGTTCACTGATATTTTAACGTGACTCAATGCTATGGGCTCCTTATTATAAAAATATTTCTAAAATATTCACAATAATTATTGCATAAGGCTGTCGTGTCAGCATTTGGCACTGCTGAGTGAAGAGGGAAAGAGAAACCTTGGGGCAACAAGAAAATCTCTCTCGACCTCAGTTAAGGAAATGCAGTCTGTTTGGAGACATTAGCCTATGTGAGTTATTGTGTGAATGAGGCACCAGAATCATTTCCAATTCGAAAATGCCTCTATTTACACATGACTTGCTGAGCTGATGAAAATTGAAAAACTGAACTTTTTAAAAAAATCACTTTAGTCGTTAAAAAAATCCTATGTTTTTGTCCCAGAAATATCCTGAAATAAAAATCCAGCTCCATCCGTCCTACTTTTATAGAGCTTCAGGTGTGTGTGTGCATGCATGTGTGTGCTTGTTTGTGTGTGCATGCCTGTGTGTGTGGCACGTGCGTGTACATGGTACTGACTGAAGACTGAAGAGCTGTAGCATTTAACAATTGTAATTGTTCCAGCAGTTACTAAGGATACCTAAAATCTGGATATTTATTTTTACTCCACAGATGTATATTCTTTACGTATATATCAGGCGCATGTTTTCGGGGGGGGGGTAACATTAATTAAGCAACCCCTTTTCCTTTTTAATCAACATGGCACTGGGTATCATCATTCATTCACTCAAGGGGTGAATAAATCACAGAATGATCTCCCTCTGAATTAAATTTTTTCACACATTCGAAACATTATATATATTTAGGAAGGAAGAAAATACATAGTAACAAGGAAATAATACTGTTTTCACATGGCTTACTAGAATGCTTTAGTCCAGACTGTAAGCCAGGGGTACTTGGTAGCAAATCTGTTCAATTCAACCTAAGAAATGGGGAGGCAATGAGCCCGCTGAACGCCAAGCTGTAATAATAATAGAGCTGTCCTTTAAATAGCGTGGCTGTCTCTGTCAGTAGCAGGTTTATTTGAGGTTTTCACGTCTTTGTTTATATTAGTGCCCCACTCCCTCCTGGACATCCCTAGAGTTAAACAAACAAGTATTTACCACCAACTTCATTCTGAGTTTTAAAAATATAGACCAAACTTTAAAATTCTTAAAATTTTTCAATCATATTTATTTATTGCAGAAAAATAATATACAAAAGATATTTACAAAACAGTCATAAAAATATGAATGCATTTAGACACCGGATCTATTTGCATTTTACCATGGGTCATCAATAAATAAATAGAATGTTGTCTTTTGTATCTTATGTTTTCCTTTTCCCTCAGAGGAAGTATTTTTTTTTTTAAGGAATTCACTGACTATGGTTTTGTAGGCCAGTTTGATCCCAGCGTTTTTATTTGTAAAGGTCTTGTTAAAACTCCTCTGATTGTTACCATTTTAAAATGGAGAAAGTCCACAGTGATGCTTTTGCTCTCAGTGGCTGAATAGTACGACCTCTTGAGAATGCATGCATAAAAAAAATAAAACATTCTTCGTCAAAAGGTGGGGTGGGGGGGGACACAAACAACGGTTCAGACTTCTATCAGAATGCAGAGGTGTGAGGGTGGTGCCGCTGCCTCTCTGGGAATCTCGGTCCACCGGGCCTGTCTGGCTTTCTCTTTTAAAAGTGTGCCCCACGCCCTGATTCTTTTGAATTTGGGTTCTGCTCTTCTAGTTTCCAAGAAAATCTTTGTCATATAGATTTATTTTTAGTTATCCAGCTCCAGAGTTCTCTAGACTGTCCATTTTCTCCTTCTCTGGAAACAATGACATCTGCAAAAACCCAGAAGGGGAAAGTTGGTTATTGTGGTCTCTGCGACTGTTCTCTAAGACCGCTAAGCTCGGTTATCACTACCAGCGAGAATTTTCGCTGAACAACCTGGAAGGATTTCAGCCCAAGGGCAAGAGGAAGTGGGTGGGCGGAAAGGAGGGGGTGGAATTTGGAAACATTTGTTTTAAGAAGGGAATTCTGAAGACGAAAGAAAGGGGGGAGGGCTAGCTCTGGGCACCAGGCCCTTACTCTTGACTTTCTCAAGTCTCTGTCACGCACACTCCCGCACACGCTCCTCTCTCAAGGGTACACTCCAGTCTCCCTGACCCGGACCTGTTTCCCCAGTGGGGACTGAACTACCTGCCAGAAACACGGGCTGGGGGCTGGGGTGGCGGTGCCTGGCTAGGTAGAGGGCAGCGAGGAAAGTGGGGTCACCCAGAGCGGCGGCGAGGTGGCCAGGGAGCCCAGGCCTGGCCCGAGCGACCCGGGAGTGGGTCCTTACCTAGGTCTCCGGCCTGCCGAGGGGGTGGGGAGCTCCGCCTGCTAGTGGGACGCAGACATGGACCAGGCCCCCTCCATCCTCCAGACCGAGAAGGCGTAGCTGAGCCGCTCGTGGGCCACATAGCTGCAGCTTGCCATCTTGGAGTCCAGCTCGTCGCTCTGCAGGACCTGGTACAGGAAGTCGATGTACCTGGCCGCCAGTTTGAGGGTCTGAATCTTGCTCAGCTTGTCCGAGGGCAGCGTGGGGATGATCTTGCGCAGCGCGGCGAACGCCTCGTTCAGCGACTGCGTGCGCTGGCGCTCCCGCACGTTGGCCATGACCCGCTGCGTCTGCAGCTCCTCGTACGACTGCGGGCTCCCGCCTCCGCTGCTGCTGCCGCCTCCACCGCCGCCCGCGCTGCCGCCGCCGCCGCCGCCGCCACCGCCGCCCGCAGACTTCTTGCCGCGCTTGCCCTGCGCCGGGCTGCCCGGCTCGTCGCCACCTCCGACGCCCCCGCCCGTGGCCCCGCCGGGCCCCGCGCTGCCGCCCGCGCTGCGCCGACTGCTGCGCCGCTTGCGAGCCCCGCGCTTGCCGCTCGCCGGCTGCTGCCGGTCCGGCTCCTCCTCGCTGTTGCTCAGGCTGTCGTCGGCCGGCGAGACTGGCGAGCTGGACACGTCCTGCATCATCTCGCGGGCGGCGACGTGCGGCCTCGCGGAGCCGGGAAAGGGGGAGGGGGGGAAGAGCAGAGGAGCGGGGCGCCTTAGCCCGCCAGCTTCCCCGCGCTCGGCGCCGGCCCGGGCGGTGCGGCCCGGAGGACGCAGGGAGGAGGGATGGGGGGGGAAACCTCCGCGGGGAGGGCGCTGGAGGCGGGGAGGGAGGCGGGCGGGGGAGGGGACGGTGTGGAGGGCCCCGAGGTCCAAAAAGAAGGCGCCCGACGGCCGCACGCGCGTCCTGCTCGCCCTGGCGCAGCCCGTGCCGGTGCTGGCGAGCCCGCGAGGTGTCTGGGAGTCGGGCGCGGGCTGCGGGCTTGGTGGCTCTTATACCTCCGTGCGGGCGGAAAGTTTGGGGGGCAGCGGTGTCATTGGCCTGACGTGGGGAGGAGGGACTTTTCCAAGTTTTATAGGAAAGTTTCCGCTTTCCAGCCCCCCTCCCCCGGCCCGGCCCCCCTTCCTCGGGGTCTAACAATTCGTCCTCCGAACCATTCAAAACCGACCTGGCCCGGACGGCCAGCCTCTGCGCCCGCCTCCCTACTCACCCCCACCCCCCACCCCGCAAGCTCTCCCCCTCCGCTGTGAGGCGGCCGCGGGGCGATTTCCTTCCGCGCCTGATCATGCGCCCAGCGCCCCCCGCACCCGAGCGCAGCACGGCCAGCAGGCAGAGGGGCCTTTCCCGGCTGCTGCCCCCCACTCGGGGGGAGTGGCTGTGACAGCGGCGAGCGACTTCGACGCTCTGGGTGAAGTCTCATCCCTCCCGGATTGGGGATGGCTGGGGCCCAAGTTGAGTGGCAAGAAAAGTGTCCATCTCCGAGCCTATCCAATAGTCAGGTAGAGGAAGCCCCTAGTCCCCGGGGATCCATGGCCGCTGCCAGGCCCTGAAGTTCCAGGGCAGTTCTGAAGACGTGGCCACACCTCGGGGGCTGTGGATCTGTGCCCCGGCCTGCCGTCTCACCCCCTCCCGGAGAAACAGCTGGGCTCTCCTCTCCTGCTAAGGCGACCCAATCTAAAGTTTCCCTGCTCTCCAGAGACTGAGCCTCCGAAGGTGCTGGAAGGCGGCTGAAGTTCACTCTTCCACAGAGACAAGCCTCGTCCTTAGGAAGGGAGGAAAAGCAAGGGAGGGTAGAGCAGCCTTCACGTTGGCCCCAAGGCCCCAAGCTGGAGTTCAAGGTGGAGGACCCTGTGACCATTTCATCGCCGGCGCCGCCGTTACTCCCAAATCAGGCCCTGAGTAGTAATATTGGGTAGTGTATAAAATTTTAAGGTGTGTGTGTGTGTGTGTGTGTGTGTGTGTGTGTGTGTGTGTGTGTGTGTGTGTGTGTGTGTGTGTGTGTGTAGTGAGAACTCAACATCATTTACAGGGCTGACTGGTCCGAGTGCCGCATCCCAGGTCATCTTCCTAGCAGGTCCCGTGAGCATTCTGATCCTTCAGCCATGTTTGGCGATGCAAGCATTTCCACCTAACACCGTAAAAACCCAAGAGCTCCAAAGAGGATTCTGGCAAACTGAAAGCTGAGAGTTTGATGAGCAAGAAAGGGAGCGGCTATAGGAGAGAAGCCTGCAGCACTTTTTTTTTTTTTTTTTTTTTTTTGTTAAAGGATGAGGGGTTAGGGGTCGGTTCATGATGATCTCTTACTACTCAAAAAAGGCAATTCTGGGTCCCAAGGCAGTAAGTAGCCAGAGTTCAGGGGCAGAGTTTACAGGCTCAGAGACCAGCGCCTCGAGCTTCTGCACCACTCACTGGCTGAGGTCCTGGCCCAGGCTCCCCGGGTCAATCCCCTGGGGAAAAGCTAGCTCAGCAAGTGCCCCTTTCTGAGTTGGACTAAAGGTCGCGGCCACTGACTTCCTGAGAAGCTGGAGGCCGGAGCCCCTGCCACGCAGGGCAGGCCACGTGGCTGCCTCCTGCTGAAGCGCTCAGCTGGGTCGCGGAAACGCTGGGGTGTGGAATGCCTGGGGCTGGTCCTAGGGCTCAGTCTTTGTGGGGAGAGCTACCTCTTTCTGAGAACAGTAAACCCGACTGTGCTTTCACCAGAGTAGAGACCTCCTGGGGTCTCTACTCTGCACAGCTTTTACTGACGTCCAGAGACAATGATCACAGCGTGCCAACTGGACTGCCCCACCCGCCCGCTTCTGCCATATTTTAAGAAGACAGCCTGGCTAAAAACCAGATTCTACTTGACCTCCACTTAATTTTAATAGCTCGTAGCCAATTCTTCTCAAAATAAAGCCACTCCTGCACCCTCGTATTTGCATCTTTCGCCGACAAGAATATCCCTTGGAAACAAAGCATGGCAGGAATTCTGCCTCTCACTCTACCAAGCGCTCTGCTTTGTAAATATGAATTGCAGAGTGTCCTGCAATTATCTTTTAGAAGGTCGCTAAGGAACTCTAAGAGAATTTTCCATTTTTCAGCTATCTCAATTTTCCCTTTATTAATATCAATCTCAATTTTTTTTCCTTTAGTTGAGCATTAAAAATAACGCAAAGAGAACAAATGATAGGAACATTTCTTCCTTTGGGGACACGACCAAGGAAGATGGGGGGGCGAGGTGAGGGAGGCATACTTCAGAGAGGGGCACTATTGAGAGAGGGGAAGGGTTGAATGAACCAGGTGAGGAGAAACAGTTCACCTTCCCGCCTAGCCCGGGTCATTAGCAAGTGCGTGTTTCTCAAGGCTTCTAGTCAGCAAGCCAGCCCTCTGCATTGCCCTACCCCCCCCCCCACACACACGGCTTAGGCTAAGCTTTTGAAGTCACCTAGCTCAGAAGAGCATTGGAAATGAATAACCTAAACAGAGCCATCTCCGTCCTGTGATCTTTTGAACAGGGTCACCAGGAATCACTTTAGTTCTGAATAGAAATTCCTTTTGCACTCATTCTGAGGTGTGGAGTATGGAAGGTACTTGCTAAGTGATGCTGGGATTTATATTTTGAGCAAAAGGTGGGACCTTTCCAGGTGAATCAACGCAGCAATAGCTAGGGATTGATAACCAGTGCTGCACAGTAGATGGGCTGAGGTAGGCTGCCTTGTCCACTAGGGACAGTTCCTTGTCATGACTTACTTAAGGACCTTCTCTCCTGTCATTGTTGGGTACAGCTGAGTCCTTCTCTATTTGCCTGCAAGTTTGATACAATTCTGGATATCTCATCGATACGAGAGTGATTGCGATTTGCACAGTGTTTCAAATTAACATCAGAGTGTTAGTTCCCTTTATTTTCAATCCCCGATTTTGGTCTTTTAAGTAAAACAATTTTACATCTTCCCCTTTAAGGCTTCTGTCAGTGTGATGTCAGCTGGGGACTGGGGAATGATGGGTTAATTAGGATCTATCTCACTTTGTCTTCTTCAGAAACAGGAAAGATCCCCCCCCCCAGAAAAAAAACTGTTCACTGAAAACAACAAACGCCTTTTGCACTTGGAGAATTCGCAAGGAGCTTTGCTCTCAGGCTGCGAACTTGGCATGTTTGCAATTCTTCCTGAGCAGTGCTTATAAAAAGAAAAAATGAGAAAAAGACAAATCTCATGCTGGGCACACACAGCGTCTCTAATTGTCCTTATAGTTTAATTGCACACATTTTCTTAGCAGTCAGTTACAAATAGTTCGGGATAAGGAAAAGAAACACACTGTAAAATTGTTAGCAAGCTGGTAGACTTTAGAGTTCGGTTTATGCAAAAGCTGTATACTCCACACTTACTGTCCAGGGTCTCTCCTCGGTGCATAGATGACAAGTCACTGCGTCTGTGAATCCCTTAGGTGAAGCACAGGGACTCACCTGCAGAAGGGGGCACATACTGAAAAGCTACAGTTGAATAGGTCTTAGGTTGTGCAGCTTAGATTTCATCTAATTTTGGACGTTCTACAGGAATTTCCCAGTTTGATATTTCAAAGAGATAATCTCATTACAGTGTAATATAAAGTCTACATCAGCACCAGTGACTTCAATCACTTCTGCCTTGCAGACAGCCTTGGTGATGTTTGAGCATCTTTGTCCTGCTGGTGATATTCCAATTCATGACTCTAACTGATTCTACTTTCATCTTTCTGAATTTCTTTAATAATACGAAACTAAAGTTATACAATTTGAGAGTTCCAATTGAGAAATAAGGAGGAAAAATTAAAAAGCAAAAGAAACTGAAGGACTCCACAAGTGAGCAAATAAACGTGGCAATCCATGTTAATCATTAGGATATCTGCCTTTCTGCATTTGAGATGAGCATGGGATTAAGACTTGTATATCCTGGAAAGAGCCAGGCAAAGTGAAACAGAGTCCTACGTCTTCCCCTTGACTTTATTTTACTCTTTTACTGCTTATGGTTAAGTGCAGCTTGGAGAGTTGATATCACATCTCGCTGCTGGTTGACCTGAGAGAAATACACACTCCTCCCTAACTCCCTAGTTATTTTCAACTTGCTCTGATAACTGAAGAGAAACCCTGAGAAATACAGAACTCCTCAGGACATTTTACCACGATCCCAGTCCTGCTTGAAATAAGATATTTCAATATCTTATCTTCAGCCTTTGGATGCTCAGCAATTTAAGTAAAAATTGGACAATTTATACTGCTTTTCCAGCTCAGTTTTTCCTTTTGGTTACCCTAACTCTTTTCACTGGGAGTCCCCCCGCCCCGTCCCAACAGATGGCTTTTCCTGAACCCTGAAATCCCATTCACATTATCTGATTTGGTTCTTCCTGAGGAAAACATGTTGTTTTTGCCAGTGACCACAAGAGGACACAATTTCCTAGGTACTTTGCCTAAAAAGAAGTTTGCAGAACAACATAGCAAAAATAGCAATTAATGGATGTCATTTTAGAGATGTCTAGTTATTCTGTGCCACTTTCATTAATTTTTAAAAGCATAAAATAAGTTAATCTTCAACCTTTAGGCATTTTATTTATTTTCCTCTTATTGTGAAACTTGGAGGAAATTATGTATTTATGGCAAATATGAAAATGTTAGTATTGTTAAAGAAAAATGTTTATATTTGACAAATTTTGTGCAAAATTCTTGATCACCTCTATTTTTAGAGTAATGCTTAATAACAAAAAAGAGTTTTTAAGAATCATATGAGCATTTCAAAAATTCTTAGCTGGTGTGTGCTTAAAATCTCAACACTTTCAAAGCTGAGACAGAAGGATTGTTTAGAGTTCAAGGCCAGTATGAGCCACATGGTGCAGGCTAGGCCAGCAGCTCAACTACAGTGAGATACTGTCTTAACAAAGTTTTTCCCTTGACTGAATTTGAGCATTTACAGTATCTCTACATAGGAAGGCACATTAAAATTGTTTTTATGATTTGTCAAATATGTTTGAATGCACATGTTAGATACATAAAATTATTTTTCAAAGATTGTAGGGTTGCTTAGGATAGTTACTCTCTGTGCTTCTTCAAAATGATTATACACAATCTTTGGTCAACTTGTTCCTCCTTCTGTCCCCTCCCTTCTCTGGGAAGGATTTGAGATCAGATAAGTGACACACATCTACAATAATTCCTACATTCAGGAAGTGGAGACAAGAGGGTTATAAGCTTAAAGATACCTTGGGAGAACAGAGAGAACCCAAGGTTTAAAAGGTGTTACAGCAGCTGATTACTTTGTAAATTAAAATGAATACATTTTGATTTTTTCCCTGGAAGAATTGGGTCATGTTGGTGGTGTGTTTTGATGGCATCAGTCACTGTTAAACTCTAACTTTGTGTTTGTGGTTTTCTATGGATACATTCCCCATAGTATTACTGATATTCTGCCCTAGGCACTGAGCAGTGGAACAAAAATCTAGGAAAAGAAAAGAAAAAGAGAAGAGGAAAGCAAGTGAGAAGCCAGAACTCCAGACAGATGGCACCAACTCTGGAAAGAGATGGTAGAACGGCAGCTGGGGCAAAGGAAGAAAAGAGATAAAGAGAAACAGACTGGAGCTTGCATGTAGAGTGCAAAAGGCCTGAATAACAAGCAAGGAATCTATGCGCTGAAATGGTAGAATACCAGTTCAGGTAGACTAGGATTTGCTCAAAGGCATGATTTCAAGTGTTTTCCTATTTTTTGGTAGAGTCATTTGGTTAAATAAAAATCCCAATCGTTGATGAAGACATACTAAGAAAATAAAGACAGGTTGAAAGTATATGAAACTTTTAATTTTGTTTCTTTTTAAAGATTTATTTGTTGTGTATACAGTATTCTGCCTGCAAGCATGTCTTCAGGCCAGAAGAAGGCACCAGATCTCATTACAGGTGGTTGTGAGCCACCATGTGGTTGCTGGGAATTGAACTCAGGACCTTTAGAAGAGCAGGCAGTGCTCTTAATCACTGAGCCATCTCTCCAGCCCCGAAACTTTTAATTTTTGATGTTCACCTATGGGCTATGGTTTCTCTTGTATTAAAATGAATGTGGCAATATGTTTTCATTACTGGACCACAGGGCACACTTCTTTTAAATTTTTGATCACTTCATTGAAAACGCTATTAACCATGATATAATTTCAGAATTCCCACAGCAGTTTCTTGGACCCCTTAGGGCCTTGGTTATTTTCCGTTGTACCTACATGAGAAGGGCAAAGCTAGATATTTCTTCTGGTAGTGAATGGGGCTCAAGATCTTCACCTTCTTAGACAGAACTTCAATAGACAAGGCTTGTTCTCATTCAGTCAACAGAGAACCTCAGACACTGTCAGGTTCTGGTTCTCTTGAAAGTACATCCCAGACTTGAAATCTGTTGGGGTTGGTTCCTTTGTAACTGTGGATGACTCTAATTATGTTAGGTAGTCTTAGAAGATGTAGTTCGTAACACCGAGCAAGTCACAGAACAATGGAAAATAAGATGTGATTTGTGCAAATGAGGAAGTATAAAAAAATTCTGACATATATTAGCAAAGAGTGCCGAGAAAGAACCCTGGGCCTGGAATGAGGCAATAAGTGTGATCTGTGCATTTGGAAATTTCCTTAATCCACTGGCAACCTCCCTAGGAAGGCTTTCCCGGAAATGCAAAGAAAAGCTCAGAGATCAAACTCAGAAAGGTGCTATATGTGGCTTATTGAGTCACTTCGCCCCACACAGCATGAGGGGACCTGCAGCAAGGTTACTGGGTGTGCTAAGGTAGGCTGTGGATCAGGAAGGACTCCGTGATCGTGTATGTGGCTTTTCCCACTTTCCTTTCCTCGTCAGCCTTCCCTACAGACTAAAACAGCTTTAGAGGTCCAAAGTGAGGGTAAGCAACGATGAGGGGTGAGGAGAACTCACGGGCAGTCGCTCTACAGAGGCAAGAAGGACACACTTGTCTACAGCTGGAGCATGACACAGCCTGACAAGGCTCTGCATCTGTATTTCTATCTTGACCAGGAGTCAGGTTAGACAGAACGGATGCCACCAGTACAGGGCCTTTCTGTGACTCTGCGCTTATACAAGTTCCTCATAAATACAGGTTTGCTGTGAGCTTGTGCTCTTTGCTCTCCCTCTCTCTTCCTTCTTTGTGTACCCACAGCTCCTACTTGTTTAAGATGTTCTCCAGGATCCTGGTTTCTGTATTGAATCTTATCACTCATCCTGTGTGACTTCTTTAGCAGAAACTGGTATTCATAAACAGTGTAGTGAGCGAACACGGCGGTCTTCCTGAAAGACATTCAGCCCAGCCTTGGTTCTGAGGGATGAGTAGATGTGAAGCAGGGCCTGTGCATCTAGAGTTTCTCATGGATAGCTGGGTAGGACATGGGCTGTGTTTGGGAACAGTGTGACAGCATTCAACATATCCTTCCTTTGTTTGTAAAATGAAACATCTGGATATCTGAGAAATGCTGATTCACTTGAAAGACTTCACAAGTATCTTGTCTGCATAGAAAGCTGTGTAATGATTTTTTTTTAACACTCTGGCTGTTTCTAACTCTATGACTTGTCCACATCTGGAGCCTGAGAGCGTTTTCCAAACTAATGATAATAATCTTTCTTCTACTTGTGGACACTGCTTGTGGCCAGTTGGGCTCAAAGTTTTGTGCCAGACGTGAATAATATAGGCAGTGAAGTAGCAGAATTGGGGCAGAAGGAGGTTCCTTTCCATCACCCATGCTCTCAATCTATCACTGGTGACTTATTAACGTGGAGCTGGTATTTCCCATGCCGGCACTCATTTACATGTGAAGAATGCTCCATGTGGTCAGTCTTGGAGGTCCCTAAACCGTGAGTGAATTCAGTGTTGTTTCGTTTGGTGTTGCTTTCTTCTTTGTTTTGTTGTTGTTTCCTTGTCCCAGGGATCAAACCAAGGACTCCTGTATTCCAGGCAAATAATAACTCCTGCATTCCATCTCTAGCCCATGTGAAATAATTAAATCCTATAACATGTTCCTTCGGAGAGGAGAGGCTCTGGGCTGAAGACGGAGACTGAAAAGGTCTAAAATAGTAGAGATGTCAGACTAGAAAGCAAAAAAAAAGTGGGTAAAGGAAAGGTTGTGGTGCAGGGCTTCAGCGTTTCTGCTGTTTCTCCGAGTATCTCCACGCCATGGGTCTGTCCAGGCCTCGCAATGCTTTTTACTTAGTATGACTGAAGTTGTTTGGTTCTGTTATTGAATTCATTCTAAACAGAGGATAGTGAGATAGTGAGCAAATAAGAGCTCAGTGGTCTTGTCTATTATTTTTATTTCTGTTTATTGGAAGATATTGTTTTCAGATGTCCTTATCAAATATGGGATATGCTTTGATTTCACTGTTAGATATAAACGCAGAGCAAAGCGCTCGCCATCATTCTCTTTGTTTTATTATAACAAGCCTGTTTACATGTGCTTACGCTTAGAGTAGTCATCCATCCAGGGACTACAGGAATCACATACAATGTAGGCCAGAAAACGAGATACCCACATGATGTGAATCAGGCTCCATGGCAATTTTAACCTCCGTTCACGGAAGCATTCTCTTCCCAATTCTATGACACTAACTTTGAAAGCACTCCATATCCGAGTCCTGACGTGGCCCAGTAAATACATCTGGCCACACTCACTTGTTTTTGTTTTTGTCATGAATGACTGGGACAGAACCATATTTTGTGTCATAGCACGAGAAAGATATCCCAGAGGACAAATATTGTGCAGGAGAAAAAGAACTACAATAAAGTGTGAATGGTTTATCAATCTGCCACTTTATCTGCTCTGCAAAGAAGCTAGCGTCATTGACCGTGGGCTGGAAAAGAAAAAGAGTCTTTCAACTGTGTAGTTAAAACAAAACAAATGAACAAAAGAAAACAACCTTATCCTGTGCACAACAAAAAAAGTAGTTAAAGTTGGCAGCGAATCCCAAGCGAAGCTCCCACTTTAGAGGTTTTGGTCGTTAGAGTCAGAGAGCAGTTCTGCTCTTTTCTGCTTTCTCAGGGTGGGGATCCTCTAAGGAGCAGTCCGATCTGGACATAGCATGAAGATGTCCCTCCATGGGAGGTTTCAGAGCCCCCTGAATATGTGGTAGACCCCAAGAGTCTGGTGCAAAGAACATAACACTGACATAGGAACAACGCCATTCCTGGGGCACGCAGGAGCATCTTCTCATGAGAAATGAAGATCAAGGTTTGTAGGTCATTGTTATAATCTTGGTGGGAAACGATTTCAACTCGGACTTAAGTGGCAGGGGTGGAACTGGAGTTTTTTCCAAATTTGGTTAGGTTCTCTGCATATTTTGAAGTCAGAGACAACATGATCTACTACAGATAAACCGTGTGAGGGGGAAGAATCGAAGGCAATTCAAGACTTTTGATCTGAGCAATAGAAAGCAGGGAACTGGCAACCACGGAGATGGAGAACACTGTGGATGGAACATATTTCAGGGTGACGTTTCAGTTTTAGACATGTTAAATTTGAGTTGTCAGCTAGAAATCCAAGTGGGATTGTTGGTCAGGCAGTGGGATATGTGAGTCTGAAGCCTGTGAGAGAGGCCTGGGCTAGAGAGAAAATTTGGAATTCATTAGCAGAGAAGTAGCATTTTAAGCTATGCAACGGGGAGAGTATCATGGGAGCGGCTGTGTTAGAAGAGAAGATGACCATGTAAAGTACGTGGACACTCTGATTACTACTGTGGAAAAGCTAAAGCAGAGGTGGGCTGTAGGAATTACTAAAGAGATTACAAGTTTAAGCAGGATAATACGGAATTTAAAAAACTCATTTTCCTAGAAACAGCGAGAACAAATTGAGAAGTAATAATAATAAAAGATATCATAGCAAAAGTTATTCAAAGTTAGAGAACTACAGCATCATTCATGCATCAGAACACTATACCATACCCTGGGTTAAACTGGCGAGAGCAGACCCATGGCCGTAAATGTTCCCAGAATACCACTGAAGATTAATTACTCTAAAGGTATCCAAATAAAGAAAATTATCTGTAAAAAATTAAAATCAATCAACTTATGTATTCTCAGAGCAAATGATAAATGCATGTTGTATCCCAGTATTGTTCCCCAGCCAAGACTATTCAATACTGAATATAAAATAGGCCTTGTATAAAATATTTACTTATAATTGTGTAAACTTCTGAGGGTTGAGGAAGGGAATCACCAGGATGATGTGTATTTAAAGTAAGGTTAGCCAAGAAAGAAAACACAGTCATAAAGACTTAACTGTGTTAACAGCAAAATAGGCATACATTGTCCTACGTATTTTGTAGTCGTAAATTAGATGTTGACCCTGAGACAGCTAATAGAAAATATGGGCAAGTGTATAATGATGTTTACATCCTTAATCATTGGTAGGGTTTATTTCCATGTGATAGAATTCTGTACTTAGAACACCCGAAAATGTCAATAAGAAAACGTTCAGACTTGATAAGGAACTTCAGGGATCAAGATAACAAACTCCAGTAACTTTTCTACACGTCAAGAGACATATCTACTGAAAGGAATTATACTGTGCATGGTGGTACATGCCTTTAATCCTAGCGTTTAGGAGGGAAAGTTTGGCCGATCACTGTGAGCTTTGGGCTAGCTTCATCAACATAGCATGTTGCCAACCAATCAGAGCTACACAGTGAGACTCTGGCGCAAGAAACCAAAACCAAAAATTAAAATAAACAAGAAAAGGGCCACCTTTTAGAATGGAGAGAGAGTTCCAAAGTTCAAAGCACTTTCTGCTTCTGCAAGAGACCTAGATTTGGGTCCAAGAACCTGCATGGTTGCTCCCAATTGTGCATAATACCCCTTTTCCATGAGATCTGATCCACTCTTCTAACCTTTCAGGGCTACTGCCCACATGTGATATATGTACATACACAAGGCACACACATATATAAAATGAACAAATATTCAGGACTGGAGAAATGGTTCTGCAGTTAAGAGCCCTGTTGGTCTTCCAGAGGACATGGGTTGGATTTCTCACACCCAAGTGACATCTCACAACCATTTGTAATAACAGAAATAGGGCATCTGATAACCTCTCCTAAACGTCATGTGTACCAGACATGCATGTGATGCCTAGACATATACGCAGGCAAAACACAGAAACACTTACAATAAAAATGATTTTTAAAAATAAAAATTAGGAGAACCATCACATTCTCATACTGTCAAAATAAGACAGACAAACCCGGCCAGGGAGGTGACAGACCCACAGGATGAAATAATAATAAAAGAAAGAGAAAGCTCTAGAAGATGGGTTTTCACGAATTGCCAGAACTAATCCTGTGAAGATGACTGTACCGCCAAAAGCAGTTTCGATGTTCAGAACAACTCCTATCAAGTTTTCAATGGTATAGAACACAGACACAGAAAAACAAGCCCTAAAATCCACACAGAAACATAACAGACACTGAATAGCTAAAGCAATCCCAAACAAAAAGAGCAATGCTTAGAGCACCCTAATACTTGACATCAAATATACTACTGAGATACAGTTACAAAGTCAGCATGGCTTGATGTGGTATGTCCTTCTGTATATGTGTTGGCTTTCTTGAATAATGAATAAAGCTGTTTCAGCCAATTGCTTAGCAGAGTAAAGCTGGTGCGGGTGGGGAGGACACATCTGAACAGAGATATATAGAGAAAGTAGGTGGAGTCAGGGAGACTCCATGTAACTGCTGAAGGAGAGATGCCAGAACCTTACCAGTAGGCTACAGACTTGTGGTGACACACATATTAATAGAAATGGGTTAATTTAAGATATAAGAGCTAAGTAGGAATACATCTAAGCTACTGAACAAACAGTGTTGTAATTAATATAGTTTCTGTATGATTATTTGGGTCTGGGCAGCTGGAAAATGAAAGAGCAGTCTCCGATTTCAATGGCTGCATCAGAAAAATAGATGGATCAATTAAGGGACTAGAAGAGAGGACTGGAAACAAATCCATGCAGCTACTGCCATCTGACTCTCAACAAAGAGGTTCAGCGCATACATTAGAAAAAGGACAGCATCTTTAACAGATGGTGCAGGTAAGACTGGGAATCCACATGTGGAAGAATGAAACTAGATCCCTGTCTCTCACACCAAAAGAAAATGAATTCCAAACAGATCAAAGATTTTTATGTAAGACCTGAAAGTTTCCAACTACTGGGGGAAACAGGGAAAATCCTTGAAGATCTAGATGTTGGCAATGACTCTCTGAACAGGACTCCAGTAGCTAAGTGACTAGCAGGAGCTGATAAGTGAGACTGCATGAAATTGTAGAGCCTCTGAGCAGTGAAGGAACCAAACAGAGCAGTGCAACAGTCTGCAGAGTGGGAGAGAAGACTCGAGAGTTTTACATTGACTGGGCACTAATGTACAATCTAAGCAACTAAACACCAATAGCAAATAATACAAGATGCAAATTGGTGGACAAAGTAAATAGAAAAGGATCAAAAGAATACGTGAAAAAAAAACTTCTTTTGCACCTCCTTAATAAGAATGCAATTTATGGCCATTTATGGGAAAAAACTTAGTCATCAGGGAGGCAAAAATCAAAATGATGCTGAGATTCTCTGTACCCAGATGAACATTCCTATCATGGAGAAAATGAAAACCAACAAAAAGTGCTAGCAAAGACATGGGGAAGCAGACACTGTGCCTACACACACTCTCTGATGCCCTAGAGAACCACAGGCCAAGAACCTGAGGAATGACTGGATAAAACATGGTATACAAATTTGGGTGGCTTTCACTAAACACGGTTCCCTTGCAGAAAGTAAAGACAGACAGGAATGCAGATACTCTGCCATGCTTCATATTTCATGACGTTCTTCACAAACTTGATTTCATCTTCAAAACTGTACTTGAGAGTGTTCTTGAGGCCATTGGGAGAAAATGTCTTCTTTATTTCTTTAATGAAAACGTAAATACAGTACCACTGTGGAAATCAGAATGGGGGCTGCTCTGCCACTGCTCCCATGCAACTGGTGTGATATTCAGTGAGACCCTTTCTGGGTATATTTCTAGGTATACATGAGAGCATCTGATTCATGACACCGCAAAGATACCCACGCATGTCCGTGTTCGTTGTAGAGAGGCCATGGAATTAACTTAGGTGCCAACAGTGAGAAGAAAAAATGCAGCATGCATACAACGGGGTCTCCTTCACATATAAATGATCAAAATATACTATTATCAGAGAATATTTGATAGAAATAGAAATCACTGGGCAAAATGAAATAAGCCAGATCCATAAAGACAAATACTCCATGTCTCCTGCCATAGGTAGTACCTAGACTTTTTTTAACAGCATGAAGTTAGAAGAGGGCTTATTTGGGAAGAGACAGGGGATCAGTGAGAGTGGACGAATGGGTCAAGAGAGGGAAAAAGGGTGGAAAAAATGAAGTACACTACATATGTGCGTGAACAATGGTCAAGAAAGCCACATATGTGCATGAACAATGGTCAAGGAAGCCACTGTTTTTTCCCCAACATATGCTAATACTTTGTTCTGGAAACAAAAGGGAAGGAAGAATCATGGCATTTGTAAGGAAATACACAGCATGGATAGACACACGCACATATAGACTTACATGTGCACACATGCTGCTCAGAGGAAGCCCAACTATTACTGACATGCGCATGGAAAATTATTACTTAGGTTCATGAGGGAAGAATCACCAAATATATGAGGGACAGCTATAATTCGATAAAATAAATATTAAATTATTTTACAGGATTGTTCTTTCTTTTAAAACATACTTTCATTTCTATAGGTTTATGATATGGTGGTAAAAGGAAATCTTCCCTCTAATGGTGTGGTTAAATGCTTTGTAGTCTTTCGATATCTGAAACAATATATATTCTTAGGATGATCTTCAGCAAATGCATTTCTTAAGGTGAGGAATGGGAAGTTGTTGAGAAGGAATGGAGATTCTTACAATCTAAAGCATGATAATAAATACGATCAGTTAGGTTCTAAATGAAGCGATATCCTCTCAAGAGAACCACTGAGTCCTCAAAAGCCTTAGCTGGAAAATACACTCAGCTGGAATGCTTTCCTGCCTCAGGTGGAGGCAGGATGTAACAATAGATCATCCAATCACCAGTAACCGTTCAACAGTAATAATCTAAGTCTGTGTTGCCAAGGAGAGAACAGTCCCTACATACGTGGTTTAGGTGTGTTAGATTTGTCAGTATTTTGTATCATTAGACTGTCATCACCCTCTGAAGCATCAGAGCAGTGCTGTGTGAGGTAAACTGAGGGTACAGACGTGAAATAATGTGTGCACACTGGAGTGGGGGTAGGTACTGCACGGAACACCTCCTTCCCCATGCCAGTTTCAACGTGACCCGTCTAGCTGGATGCCTAAGTTGACCATCTTTGGTGTTTGTTATAGTAACGGAGAGGAGACTGACATCTCTCACCACTTCTACAGGTTCTAGTTCTCAAAAAAAGGAGTGAACTAGTGCTGGTTGATAACCAGCAGTCTTCGCTTGTATACTGAGCAGCAGGCCCTTTGCTTAGGACTCTGAAGCTAGGATTTAGCCCTTCGCCTGTACTCATGGTCTGAATGGCATAATAGCTATAGAGCCATTTTATCCAATCTATCACTGCTAGTTTTTCTGATTGTCTCAGTTGATAGGCATTTAGAGTAATGCAGAACGTATATGTAAGCTATATTTGATCTATCCTCATAACTCAAATGACTAATTGCCCAACATCTCCTATTAAGCATCTACAGAAATCAGTTAAATGTTTAGCTCTTACTCTACTTGGAGTTCCTCATAGGCCAAGATTCTTAACCAAGCTAGAATACTGTTGAGAGCAGAGCCAAGTCTACAGTAACCATCTAATAAATATTTGATAGATGTTTATTAAATTGGTAATGAAAGTTAGCACAAGAATTGGATGCTGAACAGAGCAAGAAAACTCAATGTGATCCAGTCCAATTTAAATGTAAACCGAGCCTGCCTTATTGCCCCTTTCACTCTCTCCTCACCATGACATTTATGTGCTTGTTTAGTTTGGGGCTACCCATAAGAATGACCATGAACATTTGACTTGAGACAGGGAAGTCAGGAAATTGTTCACCTTCTTGATCATTTTGTCAACCCCTCTTTCCCAAAGGAGACATTTATGTAGCCCAATAACTTTCCTAAGCTGAGCTACAGTATATCTTCATGTTTTCTCTCTGTGTAATTTCTGTAGAAAGCATTCAATTTGCATGCCTCTTACAGGAGGAAAGTATCTTGGGGGAAAAAAAATAAACTTCTAATTTTATATGGTCGCATGTGAAATGCAGGGGGCTCAAATGGCAATGTCAGCATTAACAAGAAAAATAAAGGCTGCACTTTTAGGAAAAGGGGGATGGAATAAGAGCAGGGATAAAAGAAATCACAAGAAATTTATATTTTTTATATTGTTATATGTAGCTACCTGTACTATGAATAACAAATAATGAGTAGTCCTACAATGTTCCAAATACTACTGATGTAGGGGTATTAGTAGAAGAAATTACAGCTAAATTTGGTCAGGGTAATATGTTACTTTGCCATAGACTGAAGTACTTTAAAGAATATTCACAAAACCAGTGATAGAACAAGGTCATACTTTAGGCTTATAAAGAAAAGGTTATAAATCACACACTGCTTGAAAGTTATTCCAATGGCTGTAAGTTTGTTGAGATAACTTCTATTTCTGAATTAAATTCCATAAATCTGAGAATTGTTTTCATTTTTGGCATTTGATCCATTTGCTCATAAGTTAATTACGACCCCTGTGAGAGGCTTCCCTTCTGCAGACTCCCCTTCCTGTCAGTCTCAGGGATTCCCATGGTCCCTCAGTAGCACTCTCCTGCACAGGGCCCCTAGCACCTATGGATCTGGTAACCTTGGTGGTGACAATATAATTTAGCAAGCATTTCTTGTAAAAGCATTGTCCATGACCATGAACCAGTGTTTTAACCCACAAATTGTGTTCTGCTTCTGTTGAGATGACAAAGCAAATGTTTTTTGTTGTTGTTTTTGTTTTTTTGAAACAGAGTTTCTCTGTAGCTTTGGAACCTGTCCTGGAACAAGCACTTGTAGACCAGGCTGGCCTTGAATTCACAGAGATCCGCTTGCCTCTGCCTTCTGAGTGCTGGGATTAAAGACGTTTTCCACCACTGCCCAGCTTGCAAATGTCTTTACATAAGAATTTTCCTTATTTCCACCTTAAATTTTTAACTTGAGAATCCATCTCAACCCGATTTTAATCTTGTTCAAGAACAGGCTAATAAAGTGGGGTGGGAGGAGAAAAAGTCCTGAGAGCAACTGTGACCAGAAGGACAGAGAGGTTAGGATCTGTGTAATGGTAGTAGGGTAGGTCTGGATGGAAGCACAGGGTGAGAACTGAGCAAAAGGTCATTTATTCCCTCTTTCTAATGCTTAAGCATCATGAATATAATAAGTATCTGAAATAGGGTCTTTATCTGACAGGGTAATTTTGCTTAATTATGAAGCAGGGACTTTAATGAGATGCTCACCTGAAAGAAAGTACAAAGACTGAGCATCTTATTATGACACCAGGTGAGGCAGAAGGGTGCATGTATCTCTCTCTCTCTCTCTCTCTCTCTCTCTCTCTCTCTCTCTCTCTCTCTCTCTCACCTTTTTGAATCTTCTAAGTCAATATCCTAATTTACATTCAAAAATTGTTTTTTCTCATTGTATGAACATGGAGCAATACTAGTGTAGCAAAATGAGACAGGGAAAATATAAGATGAATCAAATGTTCTCTTTAAAGATGACACAAAGGAACTGACAGCAGTTTTACAAAGGATCTTGTGCTTTGGGCTCCTGATAGCACTTCAGCCACACCCTCGGAACAGTGGCTCCACCACCTAATCTTCATAAGGATTAGGTCTAAACCTGACCACGGGACAAACATGGAGTCTTTGCCAAGGTTTCCTCTAGAAAAGGAGACAGCCTTGTAAAATTCTGGCTTCGCAACTCTTTAAGCCCTTTTTTACTAATTGGAAGTTGTTTGCCTATCTGTGATGTAAATGTGTTAATTTCCTTCTCAGAATATCTGGGAGATTTGAATGACATAACTCAGACATTAGTCCTTAGAGTTGTTCAGGGACATAATTGCTCTGCCATGACTTGGGGATCTTTCTCTGCACTGTGCATGATGGGAGCTATCCTATAACTTGGGGATCTATCTCTGCACTGTGCATGATGGGAGCTATCCTATAACTTGGGGATCTATCTCTTCACTGTGCATGATGGGAGCTATCTATGACTTGGGGACTATCTCTGCACTGTGCATGATGGGAGTTATCCCATGACTTGGGGATCTATCTCTGCACTATGCATTATGGGAAGCTGCAGTAAGTTCCCAGCAATACCATGAGTAGTCATCAGAAGAGAAGGTGGGTGTGGAAGTGGAGGCATAAAACCACCCAAGGCAACAAACTTGGTTGTATTGCTATCTTTTTCTAAGCTCTTGCTTGCTTACTTATTTGTTTATTATAATATTGGGATTGAAATCAGGGTCTCATGCGTGAGAGACAAGGCTTTACCACTGAGTTATATTCATTGTCCCCCATTATTTTTCAATCTGCACTTTGTGCTTCTGTTAATCAGTAGTGAAAAAAAGTGAAGTCTCACTGAGAACAATGAAGAAGCAACAATTTTCCCTGTGATCTTTTCAAAGTTCTCATAAATGTTTGTAATCTCCAATAAGTGTTTAGCTTTATAATTGGCCGAAAACCAAAAAAAAATTATAAATATTATGTGATTTGCATTTATCAACGAGCAGGTTTTGTTTTGTTGGAATTAGCTCTCTTGGGGTTAATATGACCATATTCTAGGCATTAATTCTGTTCAAGCAGCTCATACTTAGACTTTGGTTTCTATGGAGACTTTTGCTCTAACTGGTATATAACTGTTTCCTCACCTTTTCATTTCCTGAAATAGCACCAAGTACAGTATCTAGATTTCGACTAATATAAATCAAAGCACATGCCTTTCCTTTCGGTAAAGTCCACCATTTCAACACGTGTGCAGGATTTTCCTCTTTAACGCATTAGACATCTGTTCCTGCTAATGGGGATAAAATGTCACGTGTTAAAAACAATAAAACTTATTAAAAGCAGTGCACATTTTAAATATTTATAAATTACATTGGAAACGTGTGGGTATTTTTTTGGCTTTTGGTATATGGCTAAGTTTTTAAAAGATGAATATGTAAATTACATGAAAGAAAATATGCACATAAAAAAGTGAATATGAGTATGTAAAACTTTGGGAGCTTCTATTTCCAGATACTAGCATATCATTTTAAAAAATAAATGTTGAGTGTTACCCACTTTCCACGGAATTGTTCCTGCTTCCTGCTCGCTGTAGTTTCCTTGGGTCTAATAGGAACCGAGCCTGGAGGATTATTTAAAAATATGGAGTCATTTGAAATGGTAAGTACATTCTTGACTAATAAATGACTCAATATCAGTATAGATTATTGAGAATTATTTTTGACTATGTATCTGTGTGTGCGTGTGTGTGTGTGTTTCTGTAAGTAGTGGGTGAACTCAGTTATGTTTTAAAAGGAATTCCCTTCACATTTAGCTAAATGTTCCATTTCAGTATCATTGGAACTAAAAGGCATATTGATAAGTACTTAGCCTTAAAAAATGAAAACACTTGTTTAATACTGAAACTAATCCTTATCTTCCAATTTTCAACAGTCTTTCTGGGGGAGAACCATTAGAACATAGATTTTGTTGAAGGCAAATTTGAAAATGAAATTATTCTTTGTCCAAAAAATAGTTTTCTTTCACATAAGATAATTGTTAAATTTTGTTAAGTTAAGCTAGGCTGTTGGAAATAAGACAATGGATGTCCTTGCAGAGATCAGAGTGGCTCTCGAATGCAGGAGGGCTGTCTCTTTCCCAGGGACCACAGAGAAATATTGCAGAATCCATCATCTCAGCATTTTAAACACTGTATTAAAAGGTTTAGAATTGAGAAGTGGGAATTCTTCTTGGTTCTGTTCTTCAAACTGAGGATTCTGTTCACAAATTGTGTTAGGGTTTGCTAGTTACAAAAGCATTATAGCAAACACACGAATGCAAATGGGCACAAGATAATATCCCCTCTAGTATATTTATAAATATAAGTGTGAATATATGTATAATATCCTAGATGAAACTGAAATAAAATCACGTTTTACAATGTGTTTTGCAATTATAGAATATTTTATTATTACTTACTAATACCATCTATAGAACAAATTGTTATATATTTATACTTTTAAGGATTGTATCAGTTTTAAAGAAGATCTTACAATTTAGACATCTGTGCTATTTTCCCTATCTTATTGTGAACAATACTGAATTGCATATTTTGTAATCCAATCTCGAGGCATTCATAGTCTGAGTTCCATAGGCTCAGTGTTTGCAAGTGAAATTTTACAGGAATCTGTAAAATCCACAAAATTTTATCATATTGTAAAATTCTGCTTCTTTTTTTCTGATCAAAGCCTAGGTTCAGAAAGTGTTCACGAATCCTTTCAAACCCCTTTCTTGACATGGAAATTGCCTGAATTGCAGCAACTCTTGAACCTCTTCAAGAGGAAGGAGCTGTTCTCCCAGGGAAAATTCTGTTTTTCTCATTGACCCCTCATCTAATCAATGAGTGTTCTGTAGGTTTCCCGAATTGCAATTCCAGACGCCTTCTTTTCTACCACTGTCTGAGCTGCCGGTCTTAGTAACTATATTCAGGCTAATACACATGTGTGAGGCCAAAGTTTAGGGAAGAACTTCAGCATTCCTATACCTGTTTTAAATATATGCAAAGATGTGTGCACTACCTTAAAAACTACTCTGTGACAATAGATGGAAACCTTCAATAATAATCATTAACACAGCTTAAGTTCAAGGAAAAATATACCAGCAATAAAACAGACAGGAGTTACCAAAATGCTGTGGTAAAGGAAGGAAAACCAATTTTTTAAAAGAAGTTTTAGTTAGGAATAAAAATATTTGTATAGGCACAATACATTCTGAAATATATATGAAGGTGTTCTGGTGGAAATGTTTTTGGATATATGCATACTAATATGTGTAAGTCATACAATGGATCATGGGTTTGAATTATTAAACAAAAACCTGAGAGTGCTCAGGGTAAAGTCCCTGAGGTTTGAACTGAGATATGGTACTTATTTTCATGTGGATAGAATTTACAGGGATTTTTGTTGTTTTGTTGTGTGATGCTTTTGCGTCTGGGGCATTTTTCAGTGTGTTTCATGTTAGCTTTCGTAGCAATTCATTATATTTGATGAAGTGAAGTAAGATAATAAAGAGTATGAGAGTTAATTTGTGATTCTGCTATTGTGAAGCAAAGCAGTATCATATATATGTGATACACACACACACATATGTAAATGAGAGCTTTAAGCTCCAGTTTTGATGGGATTGGCGAGATCAGGTAAATGAATGATGAGGAAAGGGATGAGGAGGTAATAGTCAATGAAGTCTTCAGTGGACAAAGCCACTACTTGTCACGTGCTTGTTAAGGAGAGCCACCACAAGTCCTTAGCCAAAACTATGAATCCATCATTAGGATATCTGAAATTGAGGATTTTTTCTGTTCATAAAATATTACCATATTTCAGAAAACCATTTATCATCAGCCCTCAAATGCGACACATGGGGATGAATCAAAGATTTTTTTGAAGGAACAGGATATTTAAAGAATTCTTCTTTCTAGACAAAATCTTATATAAAACACTACATCTAAAAATAGTTTCGCCTTTTAAATGTTGAGAGATTATTTTTAAGTTAGGGTTAATCTTATTTAAGAGAAGCAGAAAGTGCTACTCAGCTTGCAAAAGAAATCCAAGCCAAAGAGTACAAGTATTGTCTTCTTTTCAGAAATATGTAAATGTGCTCGTGTCCAGATGCAAAACACCTATGCGAATGAGTACAAGACCAGGCCTTAGAAGCAGAAATATTCTCAATGGCAGATGTGACATAGGATGCCCAAGGATGTGGGCTGGGGCCCATGTTCCCTTGTGGATGCTCCAAGAGAGGTCTCTGACCTGGGAATCCTCTGTCTGTTCTAAGAGAGGTGGACAGGGCTACTTCAACATCTCAGAAACCTAAAGCCAAGCATAGCCATCATGCCCCTGTTCCCTGGGCTAAGTGGAGTGGGCCGCACTCTGAGACTTCATTATCAGTCTAGCACAGGGACACATAAGGGTCTGGCACTGGAAAAGTCCATCTTCCATGATGGTCCTTGGCAGCACCACTTCCGGATGAACTGAGCTGTCACATTCCTGTGATGCATGGATGTTTTACTTTTTAACATAAAAAACCCTCCTGTATACTAATCTTAGAGATAATGTTAGGAGTGCTTACAATGGTTTTCCTAGGGGCCACAGATTATGATTTCACGTCTCGAGCACTGCATCAAAGTTTCTACACTTAAAATGGCATCTTGTTAACAGCTTAATTGAACACATTCAATTCTATGTTATTTAGACGATTCTCACTTTATCTCAGAAAAGCAGGGCAGTCTAGTATTTTTTAAATATGTGTTCTCACAGGCTCAAAGTCTGGATCATCATCAATACACACCCAACACTTACAGTAATAGCACTATTGACTAAATATCTACTTCATATGACCCAAGCAGTAAGTTCTTTGGACTATCTCTTGCCTTTCTTTAGACAACATTGTGTTTATGTTTTTCTTTATAGAACAAGAGGGTCGATCTATGGACCAGGATGCCATGACTCTGCACTTCAGAATGTGTCTGCAGCAAGCCAGTCATCTCAGACCAAAGAAGGCAGAAACAGACACTCTGTGCTTTGCTGTACAAACGAGGTCAGGGTGGAAGGATATCCCAGTGTTGACTTCAGGGTTTATACTAAATGTGGCAAAGTAACAGCTCACATTCACAAAACACTTGAAGAAGAATTATAGAAAACAAAAACATATTACAGGTATTTGTGAATGATTTCTTAAAATTGGGTATTTACATTTTATTGTAACTACAAGGTCAAAGGATAATAGAGTTCATAATTAAACTTTTGAAATTTTCAGTTTTGAAGTAACTGTTGGGTTCCCGGACAGTGCATAAAAGAAGAAAGTTATTTCTGCCTGGCTGCTCTGCTTAGGTATAAAGGCAATCGACCCTTTCCCCATAGACTCCGTCCCTCTGATCTGGCCCTTGAAATCTTGGAAACCTTGGCTTTGCTTTTTGATAGACGATTGAACTGGGAAAACAAACTCCTTTATTCTATATTTCCTTTAATATTCAATAAACAATACTCTCTGCATCCTAAGATGATTCTGTGGCCTTTAAATAGTTATATAAAAAACTCAACACAGTGTTTAGAGCATGCATTACCCAAACACTATGAGATTCAATATGGTCACCTAACTCAAAATATAGATTAGGACCCATCACAAATATAGATTAGGGTTTTAGTGCTGTTGGAAGAAGTCCCAGTGTTACCTCAGATAAAATAGCAGGGATTCATCGATTTACTCAGACACATTTACCTGATTCCTGACTCCCGTTCTTCCCCAGTCGTTTGATCAATTTCCATATCCTCATAGGAATTCCCCCCTTTTGAAGACTGGAAATCATAAAAAAGAAAACCCTGTTCATAACATCTGCATTGAGGTCATTTATATTTGTTGGTTGCAGGTGGAAATCTCCTTCGCAGAGCCCTAAATAGAAGGTTGTAAAATGTCGCCTTTGAGGGAGCCAGACCATACCAGCCTTTTGTATAATTTATCATCCAGAGAACATGTTAAGGTGCTTTTGATCTTTGACAGCCATGTCTTTCAAAGTAATGTGGGCTTCTATGTAGCCATCAGCTTTTTCGTTTTTATTTCTGTTGTTGTTCTGTTTGTTTGTTCTTAGGAGTTCTAGTATCCTGCTGTTTTCAGTGATGAGTGGAAGGAATATTCAAGATGGTACAATCATTGTTCAATTTAATCGAGAGACCTTAGGTCTTGTGGAAATCCAACTGTGAGGCTTTATTGAGAGAAGACACATGGATGGTGCCTTTGAAAAAAATCACACTAATCGGATATGAGATGTTTTTACCAGGTTCATGTTCATCATGCCATATCTGTCAAATTTTGGCTCCAACAACTCTAAGATATTAACTGCCTTTTGCCAAATTTAGGATAGGGTCTTACTAAAAATCAACTCTAAGTGTTGCTTAGATGCACAACCACACTCTTTGTATTTTCTTCTCTCTCTTAAGGACTGTGTCACAGGCACAGAATGAAACACTGGGTGTGAGTTAGATAGCTGTGGAAATTTCTAGGCTTTCATCTGTAGAAACTTGAAGTTTTTCCATCCCTCTGCTATTTTATCCTTTGCACTGCTTCATTCCCTTCCAGCTCAGATTCAGAGAAACCCCAAAGTCAAAACAAAATGGTCGGAACTGCTGACTCCTGTTCTGTAACCATTTTTAAACCCAGTATTCACAGGAAGAGATGGTGCTGTCCAGACTTGGGTCTGAATTCCCTTAAATTACTGGCAAACTTCAAGAAACTCTGAATGAATGTGAGCCAAGCTACAGATATATATATTAAAAAAAACCACTTTTCTAAAAGCATCAAGCTACAGATATATAGAAAAAAAACCCACTTTTCTAAAAGCATCAGGAACAAATATTATTTAACGAAATAGTCTCTGCTTCAAACTGTCTGTGGAGCACTTAACATTTAATAAGGCTCTGTTAGTTCTATTTGGTAAAAATAAAATAGTGAGATCTGATTCATATTTTTTGAGTGCATTTTAAAATGTAGGTACATTTTGGAGCAACGTATGTAAAATGTAACTGGCTTCATTGTCTTGGAAATTCCTCTTGAAGATCTGTCATTAATTAGAAAAGGTGTCTTAACATTTTGCGTTGAACCTCAGTATTTTTAGAACTTCATTATAAACTTTTTATAAAACATTTTTCATAATGGAAATGCTGACACATATGATAATAGACACCAATGCAAGGGTCTTCATTGAAAGTTCATGCACAGGCTGTGCACAATAGTTGAATATTTTGTTTGATTTTCAGTGCTAATTTTGCCAGAATTTGCCTTTGAGTTGGGTAGCGAACAGTAAGGCTGATCAGTCTCAACATTCCTCTGTTGGTGGAAAAGTCTCTTGATTATTTTTACTTTTCTTGGAAGGCTTAATTATGTCTTTCAAATATGATTTCATTTAGATCTTTTTATGGTTTGCATGTCGGAATACTAATAGTAACCTGATATTCCTGGAGAACTGAGCTGGAGACCAGAAGTCAGTTTTCAGTCTGTAGAGGGTATATGGATAAATTGCCTCCAAGCAACATCTAAAATGATATTTAGACTCAAAATGATCAAATAACTTTAACATTTCAAAAACCAATTATTGTAACATTTTAGAACTGACACCATTAGGCCCTTTCAAGATAGTAGAAGTTATTAAAACCCAATGTCCTATGATATTTCATTAATGTTAATGTAGATAATAAAAAATAAAGCAATTTTGACATACTAAGGTAGTTTTTGTTGAACGTACATTGGCTGTATAGATTATACTCAGATAAAACTAAAATAAGAACACATTGTTTAGCTATTTAGAGTCAAACAATGGTGGCACATAGGTTGTAATGTTGGGTTATGAATAATTTTGTCTTATTTCTAAGGATGATTTGGTATTAGGATTAAGTCATTCAATTTCTCAGCGTCTATGGTCATTACAAGGGTTTAAACTATATCATTAGTTTGGTGGTTATGAAAATGCTTTCAGAGACTGCCTTTGGGGGACATGTAGACATCTACAAAGAACAAAATACTTGTAAGATATAACAGTTTAAGTAATGGTGGTTGTAATTCTTTTAGTAATAATGAGAACTACCTTTCCACATAGAAGTTCATTGGTGCCATTTACTTCTGCAGACAAACTCTGTGTAGGCACAGCATGTGCTGGCTGTGAGTAGCAGAGAATGTTGGGCTAGCAGAAATGATTGAGCATGGTGGTTGACCACTGCACTCATTAAGATCAGCAGTGCTGAAGGCTGTTAGACTGCATAGGGCATTTTCCCTCCAGAATTAAAATATTTTTCCAATAACACGTAAAATTTTGAACTCTGTATTTCCTTTTACTTATTCAACACTTGTAGATTTTTATCTCTATTTATTTATTGTATTACTTCCTGTGTATGGATGTTCTGGCTTGAATATATGTCTGTGTATTACATGCATACAGTGTCCTCAGAGACCAGAAAGGGGGTCAGGTCCCCTGGAACTGGACCTACAGTTGTGAACCGCCTCGTAGGTCCTGGGAATGGAACTGGGCTTTCTGAAAAACAGACAGTGTTCGTCATCATCTCTCCAGCCTCATACTTTATATTTTAAATGTGAACTGGTGTTTATTTCCCAGAAGGACCTAAGTGAAGCGATATTCTATAGGCTCTTCAATTTTGAACCCATCCACCTGATCTGCAAACCGCGAACATTTGATTAAACAAATAAATAATTGGATAGTATGGGTATTTACTGACCCAGTAGATCGTATGAGCAATACCATTTGATGAGTTGAGAAACAATTAGCTATTTTCCTTTCATATATGAAAATGAGTAATAACAAAAGTATCTTAAAACACAGCATATACTAGCCTTGGTAATGAAAACATGAAAAAGAGGAGCTGAGAACATTACTTTATAAACGCGATATAAAGTCATCTTTAAGACTCAGTTCATTTTAGTAGTGATGGAGATTGAACCCTGGGCCTGGTATGCTCCAGGCAAGCACTCTATCACTGAGCTACACCCTCAGTCTTTTTGACTCAGCTCATTTTAATGAAGGTTCTAGATCATTAGAAAAACTACCTTCCCTGGTTTTATTAGTGCTTGGCTTAGATATTTATACTTTTTCTCTTTTCAGTTTATTCTGACATTCTTATAGCAGAGATTGAAACATCCTGAGGGAAAGACATATTTAAAAGGGTATTGGGAAAAGGCACCAATTGTAGACCTTACCTAGTCCCAGCAAAAGGAGTAGAAGGAAAGGTTTTAAAAGATTTAAGCATGAATAACTCTTAACCACATATAAATACACAAAGTAGGCTATGCTGTGTCCAAAGAGATTTACTACTATTTAGTAAATTGTATTTCATAATATAGTGTCAATGTTATTAGCCACACTTTAATGCTAAATTTATGTAATCTATTTTTAAGGACTTTTACAGGATTTCTAACTCACTCTCAGGAGGCAGACTGGGCACTCAGAAGTCATGGCACCTCTCCATTATCCATGGAAAGATGCAATGAGATGTAATTCTAAATGTGAATTAATGTCCATGCCTGTATTTCTTGCCTTTCAAGCTTTATTCAACCACTTTTGAATGCCCAGAAGATAACTTTTCATGTATATTCAATAAAAAATATGGAGTGCATTGAAATAAAATGAAAAATAACAATGAAGCAATTATTATTCACTAAAGTAGAATAATATTGATATCGTTATAATTTACTGACCTATATCATCTGCCAGACTATTTTCCCATCCTATTCATATAGCATCAGAAACATATTTCAAGACTGGTTTCTGTCACATAACTCCCAATGATACCAGTATCCATCTCAAATGTAACATGAGTGCAGTTGGTACATGACGTTTTGTAGCTTTGTGTGGCTTTGTGCTTTAGTTTATGTAAGTGCTCAAAAATACTTGAGCCTTAATACCAACCTCAGAAAGGCATAGTAAGCTTTCTTAAGATGCATATATAACCGCCATGGGAATCAAAGAGAATTAAATGTACGATTCAAAGAATGACAAGCTCCCTTGTGGGAAGAAGAGTGTTCTGGGTGCTGACAGGGGGTGCTCCTGCAGTGTAGCTGAAAGGGAATGCAAACTGGCAGAGTCCAGGGAGGAATTCAGTCCTTTTGTGTGCTGTAGGAACTGTAAGTGTCTAACACAAAGTGATTATAACAGAGAAACGTTGATAAGAGCACTGTTTGCAATGTTACCTTTTATGAAAAAAAAAAGAGAGAAAGTGCTGGCCATCTGGAAAGGAAGGAGATCATGTTGGGATACAGTGGCAAGGCAGTAATACATAGTAATGCAAATCCCCTCTAGTATTTAAAGTGGATGAAGTGCCCATTCTATAATTCTAACAGAAAAATCAATGTTCGAAAGTATTCCAAATTTGTTACATACATTGCCTTTCTAACTGCATAGGAAATAAGAGAACAGAAGGAACCAGATTGAAGATTCTAGTAGCATTAGCAATGGGGGCTTATTTAAATGTTCATTTCATTTTTAAGTTTTTAAATGTACATTTTGCAGTCTTTTAGAAAGAGTTTATCTAATATTCCCATGTTGTTAGTATTGGAGGGTGACAGAGCATAGCGCCCGCCGCGCAAGCTCGCTGTGACTTGGTTTTGCTTGTGCGTAATTGATGGGCAAAACCAGGCATTTCTTCTTTGGGATTTATCATTGGAGTGAATGGGTTGACAACTACGTGCTCCAGCTCCCTTCCTTTCCTCACTGATCTCCAGATTCAGGTGCTTCCAGGTCATTCAGGAGGAAGAAATGCAGTAACAGAGGATCTGGAAAGGTAGCCTCCCAGAACAAACCGGTTTCAATTTCCACCTGCAGGCATTTTCAAAACATTAAAACGCATCTCTCCTTTTGGCTATTTGCCTTCCCAATAGTCCCTAGGTGGCTGAAGACTGAAAGAAACTTTTCCTATCCAGGATTTAAGTCTGTGTTTTAGGCGCACAGGGTTACCGGACTCCTTAAGAGGTAGCAGCTCTTTCCCTTGGAAACTGTTGGAAGTGCTAATCCCCCTGAGAGTGTGGGACTAGAGGAATCCTCCTCCACCCCCACCTCCCACCCCAGAATGGTGGTTTTCACTGAATGGGCAGCTTTTAACTCTGAGGCATTCTGCCTTGTGACAAGGTTGGGTCCGCCTGACAGGAAGATTGGGGTCACAGCACCCCGGGTTAGGGGGCACGATGAGGGAGGGGGAGCGATCCTTCTCAGAGACTGCATTTTGTGAGTTGGTCTGGTGACCTTACCCCTTACTTTACGCTCGTCTTCTTTTCCCATTTCCTCCCCCTGAATAGTCTGAGAGGACCGAGCCCCAGCAAAGCTTTCGGTACTCAGAGAAAGTAGCGGGAAGGCCGCTCACCAGGTCTGGGCTTTAGGTGAACTCACCCGCCCTGGCCACAGTAAAGCCCCTGCTGGAGGCGGCGACGGGGCAGCAAAGAATCGTGCCTGAGAAAAAGTTCTATTTTATTATTTCTACTGTTGAAAGAAGCGAGGAGGAGGAATCTATCTCTAGGGAAGCTCAGAAAAGGCCGCCCACTCCACTCAGAAGCCCTAGCGCCTTTGACCGCGGGGACCCCCAACTTGCCCAGCTCGACCCTATGAAACCCTTCTGTACACGATCCCCAATACACTGGCTGCGGAGCCGTCACGAGTGCGGGTTTTACCATCTCAAACTCAGGCCCAGAAGACCAGCGGTCCCTCTGCCTTTCAAATGCTCCCCTCCGAGAAAGGCGTGAGCAGGGCAGTGATGGTCCTCTTCGGCCCTCCTGTCCACGCTTAGCGGACTTCCTTTTTCTCGCTGCTCTGTAGGAGCTCAGTCATGAAGGAGATGTACACTATGGCCAAGCGGAGGGTCTCGATCCTAGACAGTCTCTTCTCGTAAGCGAAGGTGGGCACTTTCCTACGCAGCTGGTCGAAGGCCTCGTTTAGGTTGAACATCCTCTTCCTCTCGCGAATGTTGGCAGCCTGGCGCTGAGCGTAGGTGATGACCCTTTTCCTTTTGGGACGGCCCAGCAAGGATGCTACTCTCTCGCGTTCCTCTCCCTCCTCCTCCCGGTCCACATAGACCACTTCGCTCCCCTCTTCCTCCTGATCTGTTTCCTCAAATTGCGACAGCCTCCTGGGTCTTCTCTCTCTGAACCCCAGTGTTCGGTCCCCAAAAGGGACCCCAGGTGGGAAGTCGCAGAGAAGAGGATGTCTCGGAGAGGCCAAAGAGAGATCTGCGACGAAGTTCAGCATGGTAGCGTCCAAGCAGCTCTCAGGATAGGTGGCCATCGCTCATTGACTGTGCCATTGATTTTCTTGCACCAAGGGCATAGCGGCGGATGGGGCTTCTTAATGGCTTTGACTCTTCAGGCTCATCATCACCAAACGCGGGGAGACACTAAGCCGAAAGGATTATTCTCAGGGAGAGGGACGACTAGGGCAAAGACTCTTTTCTGGAAACTGATAGAAGATGACAAGCTTGAACACTCATAGAAGACTCAAGGCGACAGACAGGCTTTCGGGTTCTAAGAATTTTTCCTCTGCAGTACCACGCAGGGCAGTTCCTTCTTGGCAGCAACCGCCAGTTTTTACCTGCTGTGCTTTTTTGTGCCTGGTCTCACCCCTGTATCCAACCAAGGTTCTCTTGGTTCCTTATTCTCTTGGTTCGGATCTTCAAAGCCCAAATCTTTCCACTGCGATGGCTTCTCCTTGGCTTCAGGGTAGGAGTCCTGAATCTTGCCGCCCTTTGCCAATGGATATGAAGCAAGTGCTTGCGCTTTTAATGATGTCCAGAAGAGGGGCCCTTCCAGCCCGGGGTCGAGGGGAGCTGTTTGTCTGGTATCCCAGTGCAGCGGCTGCTGAAAGGCAAGACCTTCCATTAGCTTAAGTAAGCATGACCAGGGGGGCCCGGCGCATTCCCCAGTGTCTCTGTTGGAACCGGTGTTTTCTCTGCTTCTAGGGCATCGCAAACAACTCACTGCCTGGTTACAGACCCAGACTTCTGAAGTCGGCTTGGACACAATCAGGCTGACAGTTGTGATACTTGACTTTACTGTCCCTGGCCTTATTCTCTCCAGTGGAGGGCTGTGTTTGAGGGAAAAGGTTATGGTGATAATGAAATAAAAAATGGAGACTCTGAACATTTGCTGTATATGCCCTGTACCTATGGTTACTCCTTAGGGGACAAAGCAGCTCCGTACTCACGTGGTGTCCCCGCCCCCTTCCTCCCGAACCCACAAGCCTCTTTTGAAAAACACGATTCAGCTTCAATAATCCAGAGAACAGCTCACCCTCTGTAGAGGAGTCAGTCTTCGAACTTTTAAATTGCCAGTCTAGTATTTGTGCTTGAACAAAGAAAAATCCAACACTTTGATCTGGGCTACCCTCATTCGTTTGCACGCCACAGTAAGGGAGAATTATACCTTACTGAATTCTTCTTAAGGGAAAGTCTGAGGCTAGCCACAAAATTACAAGAGATTGTAAATCTGATACATTAAGAATGAAATTTGACTGATTTTTGTATATCCCGAATTTTCACACAGAAACACTCTTTTCCAGTTTTTGGTTTACTGATGGCTGTAGTTAACCAAGGAGGGTTGAGGTCTGTAAAAGCACACAGAGGCAAACAACACGCTGAAAAACATTTTCAAAGATAGGTCAGAAGAAACGGAGAGTTTTTGATTTCAGGGAGACAAAGGTTCTTTTCAGTGGGAAGCGCTCGGTACATTGGACAGCTCCCAGAACCCCCGATTTCCAACCTCTGTCTTCTCTCTTTACCTCACCTCCCAGTGGTAACCAAAGCAAGGGATCCTAGTGCGCATAGCAGGGTGGTTATAGACAAAAGCAATACTAAAACAAAAAGATTTTTCAGTTTCCACCACAAAGAAATTCTTAAAGAGATAACATGCTTAGTGTAGTTTAAATGTTAGCATATACATATATAATGTATATATAAAGTATGTATGTTTATATACATATATAATCACTTCATGTTACTTATCAGTATTTCCAAGTTTTATGTTCTTATGTATCAGTTAAAATACTTTTTAAAAATGCAGCATAGTCTTAAATTCTTTTTGTTTGTTCATTGCTTGTTTTGATCCCCAGATCCAAGGTCTACTATAAAACCTTTTATAGGTTTCCTTTTCTCCTGTTTGAATTTACACTTCATTCCCTTACTGTCATTGTGATAATTCTGTGAAGAATCTAAGTTTCCCTGAGACATGCTAAAGAGAAAAAGATTTTTGTTATGGTTGCCTACTTGGTTTGTTCCTATTTTATTAAGAATGAATGAATAAAAGAAATCAGGATGAAGTGTGTACCTCAGTTGCCAGAGAGCTTCTCCAGTATGTAGGAATCCCTGGGCTTGATTTCCCAGCACAACACAAATTGGATGTGGGGGTGCCAAGCTGTAATACTAGCCCATGTGAGGGGGAGGCGGAAGGATTAGAAGTTCAAGATCATCCTCAGTACATAGTGAGTTGAGAGCCAGAAGGGGGAGGAGAAGGCATAGCAATACCAACAACGGTTACGAAGTCAGTAGATGAGAGATATCAGCTTTGTACTGACCTTGATAGTCTTCTGATCTCCATTTTACTTAACATGTTGTTAAATATTTGTGTACCCAAGAACGAGTTAGTCCCACAGCAAAAACAGCCTACTCAGTGAGAAGAAATATAATAAAAATTTAATGAAACAGATCCAAAGCTGTGATGCAATTCCAAGGAGACAACATTTTTCATTAAAATTTTTTTAGTCAAGAGAATATTTCAAAAATCATAGAACATCTAACACAAGGCTGAAACATTAGTATTAAAGCACATGAAATTTAGAAAGCCAAGTCTCTCTCTATATATACATATATATGTATATATATATATACGACAACAGTTTTAAATATTTTTTACTTTATCAATACAGTCTCAAGTGAAACCCTTATGGGACTCTAATCATGTTAATGTTTAAGACACTAGGAATCTGTCATAATGACTGATTATTTTATCTATACTGTAAAGTGCACAAATAAACACAATGGGCTTTTTCTGCTTACTTTGAAATACTTTTAAAGGCTTTGTGGCTATGTGACCAACAGTACATCTGCACAGTATTCTGTGAATTAATAAAAAGCTGAGTGATTTAAAATAGTTCATCCCATAGAAAGAGTATTTCTCTTTTATTTCAAGACCTCAAAGTTAATTAAAAAGAAAAGTTAACTAAAACATCTTAACTTCTGCTGAAAGGAATCTAAATTTACCCGTCTGAGTTCCTCTGGGATCTTAGAGTATAATGAATTTTTTAAAAAATCTATATGGGGATTGCTAGAAGCTTTGCTCAGACTCTTTCCGGAATCAGCCTGAGAAGAGTTTGCTGTGTGTGTGCACCCAGCTTATCTCTATGGAGCACTCCCAGTAAACATTTTATTTTGACTATTTTTGTAAATTCAGTCAAAGCTAAATTCAATTGACCAAACTCCTTGAAAAATAATTCTCAAGGGGGCTAGAAAGACTTTTAAAATGGTAAGTAAAGAAAGGTAGATTAAAAAGAAAATCTCCAAGGGCTAAGGTAAATATAGACTTCTCCCTTCCCTCTTTCTTAGATTCCTACCCTTATATTTCCAAGTGTTGGTCACCTGGTAAGTGGTGAAGTTAGGAGAAGCAGGACAAAAGTAAACATTGGTCATCATCCCAAGAGAATGTCCTAGAAGCTGTTTCTCCAGCTGTCATGGAGAAGAGTTTGGTGCTCTCTTCCTATTCAGTTTGACTTCTGTTTCACTGTGGCCAAGGCTGATTTATAGATAGAAACATCTACATATTTTTCTAGTTACATTTTATGTGGTTTATACTTACATCTAGTTATATTTAATATTTTCTGGTTATATAAATAGAAATATATATTAGTCTAGTTACATAATATATATTATATGATGTTTCTACTTACATTCTAGTCAGTTATATTTAAAGTAAACTTACTTTGAAGTTTAGAATACATTAATTAAAATTAATTAATTGTACATGCATATGTTAATTACCTCTTAGGAAGTTGACATACTCATGAAAACAGTGTCTGAATTGTGAAAATAAAACTCTTTTACTCAAGTTCCAGACAGTTTAAAAAGAAATGCCTTCACTGTATTGTTGGGACTGTTTTACCAAATAAAGGCATCTATGTGGAAGCACTCAAAGCACACAGAATATTACAAGCATCTTGAGATGCCTCTTCTACAGGTTTGTGCCTAAGTCTAACCACTAATGACTTTGAGTATGAGTGTTGACGTCTGAGATTAATTTAGACAAATTTAGAACATTAAATAAAAACAAATTCTGCATATTATTTATTCTAAAATTCATGAATATTGTTCTTATTGATGAATGTTACTTAATTGTGTAAAAATTTCAACATTTATGGTTTCTATTGTTGGAAGACGTTTGGGACATTGGGTGTTAAGTATCCAATTCTAAGATATCATCAATAGCAGTACAATGGAGGCTGTTATCCATCTTCTAAGAGTACACTTAGTCATTCCTGTCTATCATACACTTAAAAGTCAAGAGCCTGTGGTAAGGACAGCCTCAACAGTTATTGATAAGCCGGTTTTCTAGGACAATTGTAACAAATAATGCTGTCACCAGTTATTGGAGTTCAAATTTAATTTTTGTCATATCAATTATTTCCATTTCCTATTTTTAAAATTAAAACCATTTTGAAGATGTGTCTGGATAACACATGGTGATGTAGTTGTACTTTTCTGGTGATGAATACATCTGAACACACCTGTTAGTTTACTTTACTGCACAGCATGAAGTACCTGTTTGGTGTTTGCTGTGTTGGTTTTGCGTTATTGTTGTTGCTTTTAAACTTTCTCCTTAATTATCTATCTATTTATTTATAATCAACTTTAATAGGTCTTTTGTCAGATGCTGCAAATATCCTCGCACATTCTTATGACCTATGACCTTCTCTTTCTGTGTTTTATTTTTTCCTTCTATTTATTGCCTTTGTGGTATGCTGAAACATGGCTATTTCCTCACAGTGTTTTTAATGGTCCCATGAACAAAACATGCAGTTAAATAAATCACACATTTTCAGGAGTGTGGCTCAATGATGTTAAGTATCTTGCCACAACCATTTCCAGAACTCTTTATCTTGAAAAATGAAAAAAATCTGCATCTGTTAAGTAGTATTACATTTCCAATCCTATCCCTAAACTTCAACAAACATCCCTCGACTTCCTGTTTGTGAATCTAATGTTCCAGGTAAGAAGCTGAGCTGAGGGCAGATTGACTTCGTGTTCCCTTCACTGGAACCTTGTGTTCCACAGTATCCAGATCTGTTTTATTCCTCCCTGCATGCTTGGTGATCAGTTACAGGGCCTGTGGGTGGCTCCTACTCTAGTCTGTGCTTACTCATCCCCCTATGTAAGTCATGATGAAATCTGCCTCCCATACGACTCTCTTTACACAGGTGTCTTCCCTACCCTTCTTCAGCTGGAGTTTCCAGATGGAGTTGCTCTCCTCACACCACCTCTTGTTTCGGATTAAATTGTCCTGCATTTCAGAAAGCAATAGCTTGTATCCACTACCAGATGGCCTTTATAAGTGTGGTCTTACTGTGTTTGGCCTTCTCTGTTAGTGGGAGATTTCATTTGGCACAATGTCCTCAAGGGTCATTCATACTGTGTTTCCTTCCTTCCTTCCTTCCTTTTTTCCTTCCTTCCTTCCCCCTCCCTCCTTTCCTTCCTCCTTCCTTCCTTCCTTCCTTCCTTCCTTCCTTCCTTCCTTTCTTTCTTTCTTTCTTTCTTTCTTTCTTTCTTTCTTTCTTTCTTTCTTTCTTGGAGAACTTGCTCTGTAGACCATGCTGGCCTTGAACGCACAGAGACCCATCTGCCTCCTCAGTGCTGGGATTAAGGGCTGCGCACTACCACCTGGCCTCTTTTTTCCTAAGGTAGAATAGTCCATAATGTTGCAGAATATTTGTTTACACTCTGTGAAGATGTGTCACTGTGATTGGTTTAATAAAGACTTGAATGGCCAATAGCTAGGCAGGAGAAAAAGGTTGGATTTCCAGTGAGAGGGAGGAAGAGGAGGAGGAATTGTGCCAGGGAGGATTGATTGCACAAGAGGGACACCAGCGAGACTCTGAAGAAGCCCGACATATCGTACAGAGCAGAGGTAACCGAGCCATATGGCAGAACATAGTTTACTATAAATAAGTTAATTTGAGTTATAAGAGGTAGTGGGACCAGGCTAAGCTAATGGCCAAGCTTTTATAATTAATAGAAAGTCCCTGTATAGTTATTTGTAGGCTGGGATGTCAAGAAAGTCCAACAAGGAAGTTACTACATCATAATATATTTAGATCACATTTTGCTAATCCACTGATGAATAGTTGAATATCTTTCAGTTTTCAGCTATTGTTAATGAAGCTGTTTGAACATGGCTAGCCAAATATCTCTTTGAGACTCTGTTTTGAGTTATTCTGTGTATACATTCATTCATATGAGGAGCTACTTACAACACGGTGTTGCTACTCCTTATGTTTAACTTTCTCTCTTTTCTCTCTCTCTCCTTTTTTTGAGTAGCAAGAGTTTTGTTTCCCATGCAGCTTTAACATTTTACGTATTCTCGTACACCACACCAGTGCTCCAATGTTCCTACACTCTCTGGTGTGGAACTGTGGATTCTCCTACTCTAGTCTGCAGAGGAATTACAATCATGTGTCTGTAATTATTCACAGCTGCAGATAGGGCTGCACTTCAGAGTTCTAAAGGCAAGCATATGCAGACGGGCCCTCAGGTGCAGAGATACCTGAATGTTAAAGGGCCCCCGCGTGACCCACATGTCTGCATGCATGGTTACATTCACATATGACTCAACTAAACCCTTGCGGGCATGCATGAGTCGCCTGTCACCTGCGTCATCAGTGTGTGACGTAGTTATGCCAACCCCCTGTGCACATGTGCTAGGCAGCTTTTAAAGGCTGGACCCGCCATCTCCCTCTCTCTCTCTCCGCACACCGATTCCCCTGCCTGTATGCACCCCCTCTAATGAATTCCTCAGCGGGTTTGTTGGGTGTTCCATGTTCCAGGTAATTTCAGTGTCATCATGCTGACTGCTGGTGCCTTATTAGAGTTTAATTTTGCATTTTACTATGGATGACAGCTGTTGAATTCCTTTTTTATTTATTGACTATGTGTATGTTTTCTTTGAGGACATCTTAGTCCTCTGTCTACTGGAACTGGTTCGCTTCACTTCCTCTTTTACCTCTTCAAAGAGTATTTTTGGAAAAAGTATTTTGATGTGGTGTAGGAGGTTCTTCTGTTTGTGTATTGCTTTTATTGGTTAAATAAAGAGACTGCCTTGGCCTTTTGATAGGGCAGCCCTTAGGTGGGTGGAGTAGACAGAACAGAATGCTGGAGAGAAGGGAAGCGTGACAGACGCTATGATTCTCTGGCCCAAGATGGACACTGGTTAGACTCATGCCGGTAAGCCACATGATACACATTAATGGAGATGGGTTAAAATAATGTGTGAGAGTTAGCCAGTAAGGGACTAGAGATAATAGGCCAGGCAATAATTCAATAAATACAGTTTCTGTGTGATTATTTCGGACACCGGGAGCTGGGAGAAACAAAACAAGGGGCCCTGCGCCGGGAGCTGGATGCTGGAAACGCAGCCCTCTCCTCCTTACTACATTGATGGTTTAGACTATATATTGTGAACTTTTAAGCACAGTCTATCCCTGAAAAACACTTTGAAAACAATAATTGTTTTGTTTAGAACGTGTAAGGGAAGAAAGGAGGTCTTTATTCACTTTGGATTTAAACATTTTGTTCTTCTGTAGGTTGCTTTATTACTGTGCTGAAAAAGTGTTTTAATATAAAAAATTTGAATTTTCATAAAAGATAATTTGTTTAGATTTTTGTCTTCCTTTTTGTCTCATGTGCAAGAAACCATTGCTAAACTTGTATTTTCAGACATGTCTCCCATTTTCTTCTAAGAGCTTCATAGTTTATGCTATATATTCATGAACTTAGTCCACTTTTTGCTAATTTTTATATATGGTTTTAAGTAAAGGTCCAGCCTCACTCTTTTGAATATGGAGACTCAATTTTTTCAGCATCATTTGCTGAAAAGATTACCCTCCCTCTACTAAACATTTGAGAAAAAATATCTGACCATTCATGTGTCAGTTTATTTTCGGCTCTGTTTCTGAGCTGCATGTGCATCTTTCTGTTACTGCTGCACTGTTTTGATGATTGTCCCTTAGCAGGGGTTGGAACCTCAGGAGTGGGTCTTTCAGTGATCTCTTGTGGAAGAAGCTATTTTCAGCATAGACCAAATCATCATTTTAAATTCTTTTATTTTCTTTAGACTGTTTTAAAAAATCTTAACATATTCCAGTATCACGAAGTTATGCATTTTTCCTAGAAGCTTACTTTTTGTTTTCATTAAAAGGAACCTTCATATGTTGAACCAATAATCTAGTCATGATTTTGGCATTTTATGGGTAATAGAAGGTCTAGAGTTCTTTACTTTTATTTAGGTATTCAGATGGAACAACACCATTTACTGAAGAGATCATTCTTGCTAACCTTACTTTTTTTTATTAGAGTATTTCTGAACTACCTGGGTTGTCGGGGACCAGCCTCAACAAAAATTACCTCTTGCCAAGGTGAAGGCATGGGGATTTAGAAATATAGTAAAGAATATGAAGACGTGAATTAAAATAATAAAACAGGGAAGTATATAGAATAGTATCAGAAGGGAATTTCCGTGAGTACTGAAAATTTGCCTGTGTTTAAGTTCCAACTGCTTCAAATACCCCTGACCCCAAAAGGTAGGAGTAAGACAAAAGACTGCATTAACATGATACAAGGAAATGAACATACCAATTGAAGGTTGTGGGCTACATTCAAAGTTAAACATTCTGTTGCTAGAACAAAACAAGTCACCCTACACCAAAACATTCTGCAGGCAAACCTCTCCTAGAGTGGAATCCAATGTAATCTCCATAAAGGGAACTAGAACTTAGTTGGATCCTTAGACTTTTGTTTGAGGTAGGAACAATCTACTTCCCTATTCCTGGAGCACTTGGTCTGGCAATTAGCCACAGCTGTTGACTATAGCCTCTGACCAACATTTGGTGGGGCCTTTGTTTTGAGGCAGAAGCACAATAACCTTGAAGGAACTAGAAACAAGTTCCAACTCTCCAACCTTTGGTCAAAGTGGAAATAAGCTCTAATTTCAGGCCTCCACACTGGGTGTTCTTTTATTACAGGGTAAGAGATTCATGTTTCTACTTAAGTGGGGAATTTGCTATTGCATATAGAATGCAAGTTCAAATAGGAGAAACGCTTCCTTTCAATGCTGGTCATCAGGAACTGGCGAGCTTTTTCTTCAGTGGGGAAGAATGTAGGTTTTCTAGGCCACAAATTCTCTTGTCGCCACCACTCAGCATGGAAGCACAACAGACAAAGGCAGATGCTCATACAGGGCTGCTGCTGCCATCCGGATCTGCGTAGCTCCCAGAGGCTCATGCGTTTAAGCTTCTTCTCCAGCTTGGTACTTTTGAAAAGTGGATGAAATTTTAAGAGGTCAAATATTTAAGAGCCTTATGGAATGTTTTAGGTCGGTAGGTACATGGTGTTGAAGTGGATTAATGAGCTGAGCCCTCCCAGCCCCCCAGCTCTTTTTTTTTTTTTTTTTTGGTGTTCACTATTGGCCATGAATTAGGCAAACCTGTTCTATCATTTGCTCCACACGATGATGGACGATCTCATCACAATGTCATAAACTGTTATTCTGAGTAAGTTATTTGCCTCAGGCATTTGTTACAGTAACATAAAGGTGACCAGCATAGATGAATTCTCTAAAGCTTTATATACAAAATTAGACAGTGGCCTAGGCTTGCTCCCTTTTGTCCTGTGCTAAACCTGTGTTTGTAGTCACTGACATACCTAGTAGGCAGGCTTGCTCAGATGAACATGGAGCTGTCCAGGGTGTATTTGTTTCTGTGTTTATATATGCACAGCACAGGAGGAGAGAGGCGTACAGGAGGAGCGCGATGTACTCAGAGCAACTGAACCTGTGGTTACTGTTAGAGATTTCTGGAGGTGCACAGAGCAGGAGAGGAAACTGCACAGGAACAATGATGATCACCCGCGTTTCAGCCACTGACTGCAGATTCAGCGTCTAGCGGCTTGCTCCTTAGACTATCACTACCCCCAAAGTTCTGGCTGGCTTACAGATAAGTAGGAGTCAGAGAAGAACAGGCTAAGTCCTAAAGCAAGCTTTCACTTTTGAAGTGCTTCTCAGTGTCCAGAATCTCACTGTCTAGTTTGTCTAACCAGTGAGGTAGGCAGCTATTGTGGGGGCTTATCCCTTCCACCAACACCATCCTAAAGTTGCTCACTTTCCTGGGGTTCACTAAAGCCGCTGCCACCTAGAAATGAATTTGTCTTTATGCCAGCACATGTCTGGTTCCTTGCCTTCGTGTCAGAAAAAGACGAAGAGTCATGGAATATACAATATAAGTGGCTCCACGAGTTCCCCCGACTTGGCCTTTGTTTTTTCCTTTTTCTCTGTCTCCAGACAGGGTGTGGATGTCTTGCTGAGCTAGAATTAGCCATCTAGATGGAACTTCACTTTATGGGAGTCTGGAAACAGTTCCTGAAAATGACCAGATAGTACATGCTTGCTTTGCTGGCTGTGCAGTCTCTGCCACAATGACTCAATTCTGCCACTGTAGTGTTCCAGAAGCTTTGGATGTATGTAAATGAAGATGCTTTACATATGAAAGTGGGTATCAGGGAGTCTGGCACTTGGGTGCTTAGGCAGTGGTTTACTGACACTTGCCCTAGGGAGGGTGGAGTCACAGGAGACCAGGACAGGGTACCTCTAGTGGGCAGAGCAGAACCTCCCAAATACAGAAGAAACATTTGCTAGAAGTGAACTGTTAGAAAGTGCCCTACTTTGAATTAACACCAAGCAAACAAACAAAACCAGCAGGAGAAACAGATCTAAACAAAGAGTCTTGGGACATCTTTGTAAATGCATCATTTGAAACTGGCGTCAAATGAGTTCTCAGATTACTTGCCTCAGGCTTTTCTTCTTTAATAAAGTTGTTTCTGTAGCCTTCGGGGTGAATCTATTTTCCCAACTTTCAACTATATTAGTACTTAGTTATTGATTGAACCCTATCCAAATTCTTCACTGTTTGAAAATGTGGAAATTAGAGAGGTGTGTAGGAAAAAAATATCCCCCAGGTTGCTATAAACTAGTGCCTTCAAATAATTTCCATTTTTCTCATTTCCTATGCAGTACTTTTGTACATTACTTTTTAATAGTGACTTTCCTTTGTAATAAAATTTATAGCTCTTATGTTCATCCTTAAAGTTAAGTATTTTTGTATATTTGTAGATTAAATGCTGTGTGATTTTATAACTTAATACATTTCAAAGGGGTTTACTCTTATAGTATTTATGATACAGAAAAATACTAGAATTAAGTTAAAACATATGAAACAGCCTACCTCAATTCACTTTTAGCTAAAAATTGGATCATTTCATTTGCTTTGACCTAATGTGTTTGAAGATACAATTATTTAATAAAATAGTAGAACTAAAACTATTGTGATCAACTGAATATTAACATATGTCTTGTATCAATATATAGCAGAATAGTTAGCATACTATTCTGTTGTTGTCTAAATGTACTATGCAGTATACTTAAAAATACAGTATACATTTAAAAGGTTTATCCACTGTTGATGGCTTCCTTGATCCCTGTGGCATGGATCTTAAAGTTTGGTGTGAGCCACTGAACAAGAGAAAAAACTTAATGCAAGTATTTTATGTAGACTGAGGGTGGGAAGAGCGATGCAAGATATTCAGGATGAAAGGATTGTTGGGGAATACTGGAAAGTTGGGGGCAAATTACTGCTCTTAAGAGGCTCTCAAAGAAAAGAGTAATATTTTAATAAATACTTGAGGGCAATTACAAACTTGGTTCAGTTGCAGATGTAGGCAAACATTATTGGCAGAGAGAACTGATGCAGAGACAAGACGAGGTGTGGGGCTGACTTGGATATTGGAGGGTTATCATGGGAGGTTCTGCCTCAGAAAGAAGAGGGAAAGGAAAGAGTGAGAGGACTGAGTTTAATGTGATGACAGACAACATTGTTCAATGACAGGCCTTTCTGTCATTTAAGGACCTTGAGTTTGACTTTAAACAAGATGGGAACATTAGAGTGCTTTTTTTCCATTAAGCAAATATATAGAGAAAAACTCAACAAGACAGAGGAAATAAGGAAATCTGCAGAGCTGCCATAACATCTCAGGGTATTGGGAGTTGTAGTAATGTTGAGTGGCTGCATTCTGCATGTGTTCTAAAGAAAATGCAGCAGGATTTGCTGGTGCATGTATGTGGAGTGTGGAGGAAGGAGGAGGGGTCAGAGATGATTTTAAGTTCTGGGTTTGCAGGAAGGGGAAATTTGGGAGAGGGTAAAGACAAGGTCAGCTTTAACATTGTAAGTTTAGTATGGCTATTAGACAAATAGAGACACTAAGTAAGTGTATCACTTTGGATGCTACATGTCAATCAATGCTAAAGCGTATAAGAACTCATTCTCCTTCGTTATCCTGTGGCTGAGCTGGTTTATCTGCCTCGGTACCTTCCCATATCTGACTGTGATATCTTCCCCCCAGATACTCACATAGATGAAGATGATTTCATCACATCATTTAAGTGTCTTGATAATCACAGATCACCAGAGGATCACTCTGTAATAGATAAGATGGTTCCTCATTACCCTAAACGCAGTAATCCCTTTCCTCTGCCTGCTGTTTCCTGATTCCCTTACTTTGTTTTATTTTTTTTTCCACAGCTCATAATCCACCATACACAAAACATATTTGCTTGCGATTCCTTCAGTATGGTATGAACTCCGAATGTTGGCCATGGAATTAAATGTCCTGGGTTTCTTTTTCAGCTTCAATGACTGCATCAAGCTATCTCTACTGCAGTACCTTAAGTTCATACACCATACAAACCCAGGCAGTGGTCTTTGCTCTGTCCCTAGGGCACGAGAGTACTGGGACCTGACCCTTTCTGCCCACTGTGAAGCTTCCTGCAGGCATTGCCCCCTTGTCATGCTGATTTTTTTTCCTTTCACTCTGTGTCACAGTCCGAGACTCTCCATATTTCATCTGATCGTGCCTGTACCTCCTTTCATAGGTATCTTACCATGGCACTAAAGTCTCAAGCTTTCTCCAGCTCGGTCTTTCTTCTTTGTCTTTCACATGAGTTACCATCCTGCTCATCCCCATTGTCCCAAACTCTCCGCCATTCTTGATTTGATCTTTGCCATCTGAACCGGTAGAGCTGTAGCTGGGAATGTTCAGACTGAGATTATTAAATGAGATTTGGGGAGTTGCTGCCTCCATACATGGTTGACATCAAGGAACTCATCCTGGGCCGTTTGTGGAACCAACTACTTTCTACTAAATATCATAATATAGATGATAAAAGTTTCATTGGAGATAGATAGTGGGCAAAAATGTTTCAGTTGAAGAGATTATAAATTATCTTGGATGGTGTATCTTTAATTTTCAGATGATTTTCCAGCACCTTGTAGGTACTGGGTAAATAGGTTTTTGAAATCCATAATCTGAGTTATGCTTGATATTCAACATTATTCTCCTTTGGGACCTACCCAGGACTGGAACAATAGTAATAATAGTAACAGGTACTACTGACTTGCTATGTTCTAAGTTTATACGGCAAGCATTTTTTATTTAACACCTTAATAAAATGCAGACTAGTCACCTAGTTCCTCATTTTGCAAGTGACACTCCAAATGGTTGAGTCAGAAATTCAACCAGAACTCTAGGGTTTGGTCCCCAACACTGCTTTCTTGAAAATATGTCATCTTCGTGATATCAGCACAGAGCTTTGCATATTAATTTTGCAACAATTTTGGTAGCCATATTAAATTTTTATTTTGAGTTTTATTCACATTTTCTTTGGAAACTATCATCTTCAGTGAAGACTATTGCATTAGGTTCATCCAATATTTTTTATTAAATAAGCTAAGATATTGATGTCAAGGGTATCATTTAGATTTATTTCTGTCCTCTATTATTTCTTCTAAACTTATGGGATTTACTTAAGCTTAAAAAATGCTGGCTCTACCAGAACCAACAACTTTGAAGTGAAAAACTTCCAAACCATTTTCCTGCTTTTGGACAGGGATTTTTGGTTCTTCTGCCACTGCCTTTAGCCTCTTCGTGGTTTTGCATGACTATCATTTGAGGATTACGGCATCTCCGTACTGGTTAGCATCATGGATAAAGACGGTTATCATGGAAGGAGTGTTAGCATGTGTGTCTCTGAAGGATGGTCACCTTCACAGAAATGCTAAATGCCACACAGAAATTCCAGGTTTTAAGCTAAGTTCTTTTATTTCTTTCACATTAGGTGTACTGTCATCTTCTTTGTTCAAACTGTTTGATAACTTTCTATTTTCTATGCCTTAGTGGGTGACCTCTTTCTACACATTCCTTTGGGATTTAACACAATTCTAAGACCCAAATCTGAGTAAATCACTTCCATCTACACTGGCTGTCCCATTCATTGTTGACTCAGACTCTTTTAAAGTTGGGGCCTGACCCACATGTGGCTGGATCAGTGTGACTGCTCTGGGGCCTCCTGCCTATTCGTTTATGTTTCACACGTGCACCTAGTCTCCCAAACCTCCAAAACTGAGTTTACTTTTTCCTACCAGTATTTCAGATTCTAGTCCCCTGATTTGATCTGCCTTTCTCCCTCATGGCTCCTGGGTCTGGTAAATTACAATCCTGCACCTCTACCTGAAGTTCCTTATAGATGCTGTATTGCTAATCGTATGGTCAATTTCTTTTTTTTTCTTTCTCCTTTTTAAAGATCTTTCCTTTTTATTAATAAAATTTATTTTTATTCTGTGTGTTTTCACATCATAATTTCCTTTTTCTTTAAAGGCCAAGTTATAAGATGTTGGGCACACTAATGTGGCAGAGACAATTTAATGTAAATGTGAACACACATTTTTATGATAGTCAGTTTAGACTGGAGATACAGCTTCTTGGCAAAGTCCTCACTAGACAATTATGAAGACTTCAGTTCAGCTTTTCAGTGCCCATGTAAATGCTGGGTGAATGAGGAGGCTTTCCTGTAATCCTAGCTTTCAGGAGGACAAGTCAGGGAATTCTTAGAGCAAACACCTGTGGTGTGGGAGGTCCTTCTGTATCTCTGTTGCTTTCATTGGTTGAATAAAGAGACTGCCTTGGCCTTTTGATAGGGCAGCCCTTAGGTGGGTGGAGTAGACAGAACAGAATTCTGGGAAGAAGGACAGACAGGCAGACGCCATGGTTTTCCTCCCCAAGATGGACGTTGGTTAGACTCATGACAGTAAGCCACAGTCAAGTGGCGATACACATTAATGGAGATGGGTTAAATTAATATGTGAGAGTTAGCCAATAAGGGGCTGGAGATAATGGACCAGGCAGTATTTAAATGAATACAGTTTCTGTGTAATTATTTTGGGGGTTAAGCTAGCCGGGCACCAGAAACACGGCCTGCTCCTCATTACTACAAATTTGATAGGGCAGGACTTATATAGGCGGGGAAAAGAGAACACAATGCTGGGAAGAAGGTAGTGTGGCAGCCGCCATGTTTCTCCTGCCTGAGACGGACGCTGGTTAGACTCATGCCAGTAAGCCACAGTCAAGTGGTGATACATATTAATGGAGATGGGTTAAAATAATATGTGAGAGTTAGCCAATAAGGGGCTGGAGATAATGGGCCAGGCAGTATTTCAATGGATACAGTTTCTGTGTAATTATTTTGGGAGTTAAGCCAGCCGGGCAGGACGGAACAAGGGGCCCTGCGCTGGACGGACGGGAGCCGGGCAGGATGGGACTGCGGCCCACCTGCTCCTCCTCTCTTACTACATACTTCCTTTGCCGCAGGGCTGAACTTGCAGAGACTATGCAGGAAAGGCAGGGAGGCATGCAACCCATCTACTCTAGTGTCGCCCTCATTGGTAAAGCCCATGAATATGGTCACTTGCTTGACATGTAAATAATTTTGTTATCATGAAAGTGCTATTTATACCAATTAGGATAATACATGGAAAGAGTTTGTGTAGTTAAAACATTAAATCTAATCAAAATATGATGGGTTGTCCTCATTAAGGAAGATCTCTCTTTTTTTTTTTTGCAGCAGATGTCACTTAATACAGAACCACACAGCCATTCACAATGCAGAGAATGAGTACTGTGGAATGCCCAGCCCCAGTGCGACATCTGTGTCACACACTTTCCACCTGGCTCAGGAAACATTCTGGAAGGGGAGGTAAAAATACTGTAAGTGAGGAGGACTGTGGCAAAGTAGTCTATTTTAGATAGGCCAGATTCATTGCCTTCACGAACTCAGAAAAGGTTCTGGTGCCTGAACAAGACCTACATGAGATCAAGCCAGTCAAAAATTTAGCACAGACTGGAGAGGGGCTCCTGTAGTCCCACCCCTAAATGAGGAGCTTTGGCAGTTGAAGGCCTCCAGGATAGAAAAAGTCAAATGTTTTTTTCATGGAGGTCACCCTTGTTAGGTTGCCCATGTGGATAGCCTACATGAATGCACATAAGCACAGCACTGAGCAGACTCAGTGAACTGTGAGAAAAGGACATGAAGTCGAGAAGCAGACATCATGTGGGTTGTGGGAGTGGGGAGGGTTATTGTGGTTAATATGATCAAAATGCATACATGTATGAAATTCTCAAATAATGAATTTATTTGAAATAATAGCATAAACATATAAAATTGTTTGTATCATATAAAAAATTCAAAATAATGTAGTTAAGGTATCATAAAATATGTAAGAGAATTGTGTAGAAGCCAAGAATATTTGAGGTTCAGAGACCACACAGACTGCTTGAAGTCTAGGTAGGCTGCCTGTCTGCCAAACTTCCCCGTTCTCCCACTCTCTCAGTATCTGCCCACCCTCAGACCTGCACACTCCTAGTCTCTGTGCCCCAGGCCCCAAAATGGAGAAGAGACTTCCTGCTCTATCAGAGGCCATGACAGCTGCCAGAAGTCTAGTCTCCAACTTGAGGGGAGACCCCCTGTTCAACTACAGGCCACAACAACCAGAAGACCAGAAAGGAAGCATCCAGGAACAAAACACCCATCCAATGAAGACAAACTCAGAAATCATCATCTAGACCTATAATAACCCAAAATCAGTTGCCTACAGGCCAGTGACAACAATAGTCAGGACAATATGTCACTAGCAGAATCCAGTTATCTTACTATTGCAATCCAGAATATTTCAACACAGCAGAAGCACAAGAAAAAGACCTTAAAACTAACTTCATGAAGATGATTGAAGTCCTTAAAAAAATAAATAAATCCCTTAAATACATTTAGGAAATCATAAACAAATAGCTGAAGGAAACAAACAAAATGTTTAAGACCTGAAATTGTAAAGAGATACAATAAAGAAATCACAAACTGAGGGAATTCTGGAAGTGAAAAATCTAGTTAAACAAACAGGAACTACAGACACCAGTATCACCAACAAAATGCAAGAGATGAAAGAGAATCTCAGATGTTGAAGATAAAAATAGAAGAGATGGGTACATTGCTCAAAGATAATATTAAATCTAAAAAATTTCTGACACAAAACATCCAGGAAATTAGGAAAATTATGAAAGACCAAACCTAAAAATAATAGTAGAAGAAGAATTGCAATTTAAAGGCCTAGAAAGCATTTTCAGCAAAATAATAGAAAAAAAAACTTTTTCTAACCTGAAGGAGATGCCTATAAAGGTACAAATAGTATATAAAACACCAAACAAATTGGACAAGAAAAGAAAATCCTCTTGCCAAACAATAAATACATTAAACATTCAGAACAAAGAAAGAATATTAAAAGATTCAATGGAAAAAGAACAAATAACATATAAAGGTAGACCTATTAGAATTATACCTTCTCAATGGAGACTCTACAAGCCATAAGGGCCTGGACCAATGTGCTGCAGACTCCAAGAGACTGAAGATTCCAGCCCAGACTACTATATCCAGCAAAACTTTCAGTCATCATAGATGGAGGAAACAGAGTATTCCATGATGAAGTCAAATTTAAGCAATAATTAAAGGAAGGTAAACACACACAAATATACACCAGCACCACCACAAACAAAATAACAAGAATTAGAAATCATAGCTCATAGATACCTCTCAGGATCATTGGACTCAATTCTCAGGCTAATAAAATGGATGTGAAAACAAGATTCATCCTTCTGCTGCATACAAGAAACACACCTCAACATCAAAGACAGATATCTGTAGTACTTAGTAAAGGGCTGGAAAAGATTTTTCAAGCAAATGGAACAAAGAATCAAGCTGGTATTATCATTCTAAAAGCTAACAAAATAGACTTCAAACCAAAATTAATCAAAAGGGATGTTGTGGTAGTTGAATAGGTATGCCCCCCATAGACTCATGTGTTTGAATGCTTGGTGCATAGGGAGTGGAAGTATTAAGAGTTGTGACCTTGTTGGAGTAGGTATAGCCTTATTAGAGGAAGTGTGTCACTATGGGAGTAGTCTTTGAGGTCCCATATGCTCATGCTACACCCAGTGTGGTACACAGTCTCCTGCTGCCTGCAAATCAAGATGTAGAACTCTCTGTGGTGATATTTTGTTTGTGTTCTGACAAATAAAGCCTCCCTGGAGATGGCAGAGATAGCCACTAGTTAACCATAGAGGTCTGAAGGTCTGTGTAGGAAGTCTCACAGCCAGTGGTTACCTGCTCACTGGGGTGTGGCCTCTTATATAAGCCAATATAGAGCTTGTGTCTGCTCTGTTTTTCTGGCTGCAGGATTCAGTTTCTGTTCTCCATTCAAGCAGAGGATTCTAATTTGTGAGTCTACCCCTAAATAAATAACCATCTATTTCTCAATTCTGAGCTAGTGTGGGATTACTTTTAAGTGTCCCTCTTTGGGTCTGTATGGAGAAAAGACAGGAAATGATAATACTGAGCAGAGAGAGGAAATGATAAGGCAGGGAGGAGACAGGATCTCGACCCCTTTCAGTTGGTGGTTGCTGAGAGGGAAGAAGTGACTGTGGCTGCTCCTTTGCTTCTCTGATCTTCCAGTGTTTACCTTGATATCTGACTCCAGGCTCTTATTGATAAGACCAACTAGATTAATGTTTCATCTGTAATCCAGCTTTTAGGGCATGGATTCACAAAAATGTCACCAGCACGAGCTGGAGCTGCAAGTAGCCAGAGTGGAGTCTCTACCCTACCAGCCAGGCTTTCCTTTTTTATCCTTCAATTCATCTGAGCAAGTCTGGGATTTTTCTGTTGCAGCCTCTCTGCAGCAAAATACACAGGCTCCTGGGCTCCAAATGCTGACAGAATTAGCCCCTCACACCAGCCAGTTCTGCCCTTAGACAATTCCTGCTGCACATGCTTTCACCTCATGATCCCATGTGTACATTTTCCAGACTGTGGGCTCCCTCCCTCAGTGGGTTGTGGGTCCTTCCCTATACCTCTTCCTTGGGCTGCTGCCAAACTAGATACCTGCCTTGAAAGCTTGCTTGGCTTCTACTGTTCTACGCAGCAGCATCAGCCTCACACTTCACCATCATCTTCACTGTTATTGTCAGTAGATTTGGTCAGATAATTGAGAATTCTTAAAGGGGGAATTAGTTTAAAAAAAGAATTTTTTCCCCATGTTAAAAATGGGAATTACAATTATGATTGATGGAGTTAGATTTCTGTATGATTACACAGTGAATGGTTTCAAAACAGACCAATTAAATGATGAATAATTAATTGATATGGGATTTACATAATGTCAGTTATAGGCATTATTGGCTTGTTCATTCTTGCTTTATTCCTAAAAATGTTGGTTGATATGAGTGCCAAGATAAAAGTCTTAGAAAAATGTATTAAAACAGATTATAGAGATATTCAGATCCAGACAGAGGAATTTAAAGGAGAACCATTCTCAGCATTACAGTGAAAGGTTAAAGAGGAACAGCCCAAGGTTTTCAAACAACCTTAAATTATTCAGTCACCTTACATAAACTGATAAATGACAGGTATCCTCAAGGGTATGCAAGAGCTGACTGGACTGGAAATGTTAGATTTGAGGAAATTAAAGGAAGCAATAGTCTCATATGGTATGCATTCACCTTTTTTGTAAAGCAGATGTTAAATTTATGGTCAATTAGTAATAGAATTGTTCTACGAGACTAGTTACAGCAGTATTGGAACCTGGTCCTCAATCGCACTGGAAGATCTGGTGGAAAGACAAGGCTAGGACCATTGAACATTGAAGAAGGACTAGAGGTATTGGAATCTCCTAAGACCAACTTCTTGGAGAGGACAATTATGCTAATGTACAAAGACAGTTTCTAGTTTTCAATGCTTGGAACAGAATTGAAAAAGTCAGAAAAAGAACAGTGTCATTTATTAAAGTTTTACAGGGCACAAAAGAAACCACTGATTTTTTTTTTAAAAAAACAAAGATTGACTTCAGCAATAAATAGAAAGATACCAAATATAGAAGCTACACAAATAATAATTGAGTCTTTGGATTTTGAAAATGCTATTTCACAATGCAAAATGGTGATTATGTCTTTAAAGGCAAGATCAGCAGCCATAGAGGAATGAGTCTGAGATACAATCAATGTGGAATCTCATAACCATGATGATGCTTGCATAGGAGAGGTCATTTCCAGAGGCTTGAAGAAAAATCAAAATGTCAACTATTTAATTAATTATGACAAATAAGGTCATTTAAAAAAGAGTTGTTGGTAGGGCATTTCTAGAAATATTTTTTTTAGAAAAATCCGAACAGAATGCCTCTCCCATCTGGAGTATGCAGAAGGTGTGACAAAGGCCAACATTGGACCAATGAATGTAGATCGACACGGGACAGAAAAGGCAACCCTTTGCCATCAGTAAATTCCTTGGGTGGTGTCTTGCAGGCCTCCATACCAAATTTGGTTCTGTCATTCCCTGTCGTCATAGGGGAAACTTTTCCAAAGAGCAATTAAAAGACCTAATGCCTATTGTAAAAAAAAAAATTCTGCTCTGGATGATAGAATAGTTTTAGAAGATAAAACAAAAATTTCAGAAGAAACCTTATAGCGAATATTTTGGTAAACTTCTATAAATGATCAAAGATCAAAGTTAAAAATATGAATAAATGATATTGTCATTGAAGATCTTGCAGACTTTAAAGATATGTTGACCTCTTTATGTGTTAGATTGGATAAGAGGTTTTGCTTTTCTTTCCTCATGAGAAAAAAAGCTATGGATACCATCAAAATTGATGAAGATTAGATCTGAACAAGAAAAACCTTTTAATTAGAAGAGGTGATAGTTCATCAGGCAGCATGACCATTCAGTCTAAACTAATCTGTAAAACTAACAAGTGCTTTTCATTTTATCAGATATAACCTACCAAATGGGAACCTTTTCAAAGTTAGAGCTGGGGCAGGAGTTTGTTTTTGTCTTTTCAGAAGAACAAAGACATCCAGCTAAGAAATCTGAAGGACAACGGACAAAAGAGATATGTGAAGATAAAGGACAAATCATCCAGAAAAAATGTCTCAAGAAGAAGAATAAATTGGCCTATTGATATATCACATCTCCAACAGGATAAAATGTCACAAATCTTCCCAAATGTTTGCTTCTGCTGTTCTCTTCAGACGCATAATGCATATATGGTTTTTTTTGTAGCCCCAGTTCAATTAAAAATTAAAGCTTACTTTGGAGTTAGAGTGTGGCTCTCTGCTTCTCTAAATCCTTGTTTAAATGTTTGTTAAGGGAAAATTCAGAATCTCTGTATCATGTCAAAGACTTACCTGATATGGGACAGAAGAAAAACCAAAATTTAGGGAGTATTTTTTGCCACTAATCTGATAGTTCTTTAGTTTTATTTTGACTCTTAAAACTTTTCTTAGGTATAAATACTTTCTCCAATTTTATAGGATTAATATTTAAACTATTTGTCATGATATTAATGGCCATATAGACTACTACTTCTAGAAGAAGACTTTGGCTTCCTGTACATGATTTCAGGTTTGGGTCTCTATCAGGTAAAAAGGAATTAAGTTTTTTACTCTGGATGTATATAACAAATTATGGTCCTTTAACCTCTTCAAGATCTGCTGCATATAACATTTAAAATGTTTAATTTTTCTGCAGTGAACCATGACCATGCCTTGAAGTGACCTTTGAAGTCTCCAAAAGGAAGATGGAGCCCCACAGTGATGACGCCAACTGGGTTGTGCTAATGCCACCTAAAGGTCAACTGGATTGTGCTAATGCCACCTAAAGGTCAGCTTGGACTGCAAACTTCTTAGGACAACTGGATTGTGCTAATGCCACCTAAAGGTCAGCTTGGACTGCAAACTTCTTAGGACAGTTTCAGTGTGGTTAGCTGAGATGGTCCAGCCTCACAGACTACTCCAGCCAGGACTTGAGACAAACCCTACATTTTCCCATTATGCAGAGATTGGACAACAATTGATACAACTTGCTCTTCCAGGACTTGATAACTATCCCAATTTTTTTCAGGGTTCCCTAAAGATGCCATCACCCCCAGACAGTAGGAGGTAATTTTAAGATGACATCCACATTCTCAAGAGATAGGATGGGAAGCTTTTGGTTGTACAGTGGGTCATAGATATTTGTCATTGTTTAGGGGGCTAAGTTATAAGTTGTTATTGGTAATGGTCAGGAAAAAAAGCTGAACAAAGGAGATTAGATTCAAGGATCTCATTCTTAAAAGAAAAGGGGAGAGAGAGAAATAGGATAAAAGGGTAGATTATTAAATATACTTTAAAACCAAAAAGGTAACTACTAATTTAAATATTTCATATTGATATGGATTTTTGAATATTGATACAAATTTAGGATTATTTTTGTTAGAACATACTGTACATACATTTCTAATCTTGTTCAAAGTATTGCACCTATACAGATCATTTAATAATGTAATGCAAATTTCTAGTCCTTGAAAGTTATTATTACAAACTATTTAGGATCATCAAGAAATGCAATTTAGTAGTCACCTATTGCAATCAATCTTGTCATACTAGGTATGTTTTCAAAGTCAAACAGAGATATACTTTAGATAGACAGGTGGTCCTCAAATACTTCAGAGATCTACAGAATATGCCATTTAAGATTTTAAATAACACAGCTTCTTTCTTATTATGAAATTGAGACATGCCTGTTCTTGGTAGCACCAATCTACTTTAGAGATGATGGGCATCGAAGAAACTCCACATGGAGTTTACTTTCTTTGTGGCAAAACTTAGCCACTGGGAATGAAACTACTTTTGCCTGAACTGCTGATTGTGCTGTCCAAATTGGACAAGCAGGACATAAAGGAAAGTGACTGCTGAACTTTGTGAAGATACGGTAGGATAGCCCTACAGAATATCCTGCTTTATAAAAATCTCTTACAGACATTCTAGGCCTATAGGACAAAGATGGCTACTCCAATGTTATGGAGAAACCTTGAGTGGCTGCCCAGGCAGTCAGATGTTTCTGTCATTTTTCACATTTTGGAAGTTACTTGCTTGCACTTCCTGTTTACTAGGTAATATTTCCTTCTCAGGTCTCTGATAGAATTGAAGACTGGATAGTTACAATTTTCCTTGTCAACAAGTTCAGGAAAGAAACTCACAAAAGAAGTGTAAAGTGTATAAGGTTGAGAGACATAAAAAAGATAGTTTTGGCTTGGTAATATATGTTAGGATAGAAAATAAATAAGGTACAATACTTTGGACTTACCAAGATAGGATGGATATGGAGTATTTTCTCTGAACTTGTCAAATGATATTAACTAGAAATTGTTAATGTAATTCTTGACTGAATATTAGGGTCACACTTCAACTCTCAGCTACCTATCTCTGCAACCCCATTTTAGCCCTCATGTTACCAGGTTTCCTGCCAAGATGATAATTAACTAAACCCCTAAACTGCGAGCCAGTCCCAATTAAATGTTTTCCTTTATAAGAGTTGCTGTGGTCTTGGTATTTCTTCATAGTGATAGAAACCCTAACTAGACAGAAGTTGGTACCAGGAGTGGGGAATTGATGTGATAGGCCTGACCATGTTTTTGTTCAGAGGAATGAGGATTTTGGTACTTTGGATTAGGAAAGCAGTGGAGTGCTTTAAACAGTGATTAATTGGCCATACTAGTGGCAAAATGAAAGACAGTGGTGCTGAGGATTATTTGTACTATAGGTGCCTGGTTAAAGTGGTTTCAGAGGTGAGTAATGTTGATGTGTGGCCTAGAAACTGTTCTTATGATGTTTTGGCTAAGAATGTGACTGCCTTTTGCCCTTGTCCAAATAGTTGGCCTGAAACTAAATTGAAGAGTTTTGGATTAATTTTATTGGCAGAGGAAATCTCAAACCAGAGCTCTGTCCTGTGATTGAAGCTAGGTGTGTGGCAAAGAGGCCCAGAGAGGCTGACAAAGGACACCATAAATCAGAGAAATTAGCAGCCTGCAGAATAGGAAAAGATCTTTACCAACCCCATATCTGAAGAAGACTAATATCCAAAATATAAATAACTGAGGAAAATAGATTTGAAGAAACCAAGCAATTCAACTAAAAATGGGGTACAGATAAAAACAGAATTCTTTACAGAAAAATCTTCAGATATTGATGTGATAGTTTGAAATTGGCCCCTATAAGCTCACTTATAGAGAGTGGCACTATTAGATTTGGCTTTCTTGGTGTAGTTATGGCCTTGTTTGAGGAAGTATGTCAGTGTGAAGGCAGGCTTTGACGTCTCATATATGCTCAAGCTACTCCCAGTGTCTCAGTTCATTTCTCCCTTCCTAAAATCAAGATGCAGGACTCTTATCTCCTTCTCCTGCACCATGTCTGCCTGAACACTGAATGTTCCACCGTGATGACAATGGACTAAACTTCTGAAACTACAAGCTACCTCATTAAATGTTTTCCTTCAAACAGTTGAACTTTGAATGCTTTAAGTGCTGCTTAATGGGCCTTACTAGTAGGAGCATGGAAGACAGTGGCACTGAATGTGATTTGATGCACTATGGGGGCCTGGATTAAGAGTGTTCAGAGAAGAACAATTGTAATATGTTGCCTAGAGATTGCAGTTGTGATATTTTGGTGAAGAATGTGGCTGCCTGTTGTCCTGTCCAAGGAGTCTGCCTGAAGCTAAAGTGAAGAGATTTTGGATTAATTCTATTGGCAGAATAAATCTCAAAAACAGCCTAGTATGTATTGTGTCATGTGGTTATTAGTGTTAACTCTGATGAAGATTTGTAATGAAAAGAAGAAATCTGGGGAAGGAAAAATTAAAATGTACAATTTGAGGAGAAAATGAATATCAAGAAGTAGATTGGAGCTAAATTTTGTGTTCAAGGAGATGATCAGATTAATAAATAAAATAAAAGGAGTGGTGACTGGAGGGCAAGATCCCACCCAAGAAGTTCCCAACTTGTGAAAAGGAATTAAAGAAAAGCTTAGAGCCAGGTGTGATGGTATACACCTTTAATTCAAGCACTCCAGAAGCAAAGGCTGGCAGATCTCTGAGTTTCAGGCTAGCCTTGCCTACAGATTCCATTTCCAAACAGACAAACTTAGGTGGTGAAGGAAATCATGGAAAGCAGTTACATCTATACTGAAAGCTGCTGAAGTAGTAACTGAAGTGGGGGAGCATATTCCAGACCCAGCAAGCATCAGAACTTGTCATCCTTGAAAGTGATGCTCTGGCTTTAAGGATAAATGAAAAGGGTTATGGAATTTTCCTCTGTTACTAAGGAAAGTGCTGAACCTGAAATGTGTCTGGGGTTTCCCTGAATTGAGGCCCTGAGAGGCCATCACATGGAGCTGTGAAGGAAAATCCTGGATTGCCTTGGAGACCCCAAAATGTTGGAGATGCTGGAGTTATGGTTTACCTGCTAGGGGGAGTTGTTACCAGGAAGTGGAGCCAGTAAAAGTGGTAGAAGTGTGTTGCATCAACAGAGATGAAAGGAGTTGGAGATCTGAAGAGCGTTTTGATAGCAGGCATGGAGATGCAGAGTTTGGAGCTTGCCCATCTGGTGTCAGTCTCTCTTTGATCCAGTATTTCCTTACTATCCTCCCTTTCTTCCATTTTAGAATGGTAATGTATATCCTGTGCCATGATATGTTGGAAAGATGTGATCTTTTTTTTTTATTTTCTAGGGGATTATGGATTGTCTGAATCTCAGAACAGACTTTGAAGTTTGAACTTTTACATATTGTTGAGACTGTGATAGACTACAGGGACTTTTGAATTTGGTCTAAATGTATTTTTTAATAATGTCATTAGATATATCCTTGTTGGAGGAAGTGCAACACTGCAGAGGCAGACTCTGAGGTCTCATATATGCTCAAGCCATGCCCAGTGTCTCAGTTCACTTCCTGTTGCCTGCAAATCAACATATAGGACTCTCAGCTCCTTCGTCAGCTCCATGTCTGCCTGTATGCTGACAGATCTCACCACAATGATAATGGACTAAACCTCTGAAACTGTAAGCCAGTCCCAACTAAATGTTTTCTTTGTAAGAGTTGCTATGGTCATGGTGTCTCTTCATAGCAATAGAAACCCCAATGAAGATAGCAGAGAAACACTTTATCCTTAGCCATCAGGTAAATGCAAATCAAAATGAATCTGAGATTCCATCTCACACCTGTCAGAATGGCTAAGATCAAAACCACAAGCAACAGCTCATCCTGGAGACAATGTGGAGCAAGGGGAACACTCCTTCATTGCTGGTAGGAGTGTAAACTCATACAACTACTATGGAAATCAATATAACAATTTCTCAGAAAACTGGTAATTGACCTACCTCAAGACCACTGCTGGGCATATACCCAAAGGACACTCCATCCTATCACAAGGATACTTTCAACTATGTTCTTAGCACCTCTATTTATAATAGCCAGAAACTGTCAACTGAAGAATAGATAAAGAAAATGTGGTTCATCTAAACAATGGAGTATTACTCAACTGTTAAAAAAATATGAAATCTGCTGGCAAATGGATGGACTTAGGAAAGAGCATCCTGTGTGAGGTAATCCAGACCCAGAAAGACAAACATCATATATATTCACCTATAAGTGAACACTGCTGTAAACAAAGGATAATCATTGCACAATCCACAGATCCAGAGAGTCTAAGTAACAAGGAGGCTTCAAAGGGGGACACATCCTTCTCCTTGTGAAGGAGAAATAGAATAGATTTCATGTCTGGACTGGGGACAGGTGAGGATACAAACAGGATGGACTAGGTTGGGGTTTGGGAGAGAGTACTGCAAGAGACAACTCAAACTGGGGGTCATTTCCAGTGCGAGGTAGCAATCTAGTGCAATGGAGACTCCAAGGAGTCCTCAAGGATGACCCTCGTGAAGATTCCTAGTAATGTGGACTCAGACCCTGAAACAACCGTCTTCTGTGACAGGGCAAGGCTTCCAAAGTGGAAGAATTGGGACACCAATCCAGTCACTCAACTTTGAACTACAATTCCCCCCCCCCAGGGTAAAAGTGTGTAGACCTTATGGGAGTGGAGAACCAATGACTGGTCCAAATTGAAACCCACGCCACTAGAGGGAGCTCAAGCCTGGCTGCCGGGAGGGCTAGGAACCAGACTGGATAACCGAGAGACCTAGGATAAAACCAAATATGTCAGGAAAAAGTCAATGAGATGATTCCTAATGATACATACTCCTAGCATCATTATCATCAGAGAGACTTCACCCAGCAACTGAGAGAGCAGATGCTGAGACCCATAGCCAACCATTTGGCAGAGCTTAGGGAATCCAGTGACAGAGGAGGAGGAAGGATCGTAGCACCCAGAGGGGTCAAGAAACACCCAGAGGGGTGAACACCACAAGAAAACCTACAAAATCAACTAAACAGGGCTTATAGAGGCTCCCAGAGATTGAGCAGATAATCTGGGAGCCTTTATGGGTGTGCCCTATGTTCTCTGAATATACGCTATAGCTTTGTAGCTTCGTTTTCCTATGGTACTACTAACAATGGTAGTCAGCGTTATCTCCGGCTCTTTTGCCTGCTTTTGTGACGCTTTTCCTCCTACTGGGTGGCCTTGCACAGCCTTAATATGAGTGTATAATAGTAATATTTTGTCTGTGTTCTAACAAATGAAACTTGCCTGAAGATCAGAGTGCAAAGTTAGTCATACTAGTCATCCATACAGTCCAGGCAGGGATGGTACACTTCTTTAATCCTAGCAGTCACTTTAGTCAGCCATACAGGCCAGGCAGGGGTGGTACACGCCTTTAATACCAGCACTAGAGAGGAATATAAGGCAGAATGAGAAAGGAACTCCTCTTTTTACAGTCTGAAGATTTTCTAGAGGGGAGAGCTCTCTAGTGGTTGGCTGCTTTGCTTCTCTGATCTTCAGGCAGGCTTTACTTGTTAGATCATAACAGAATATCTCTGCATTTCCCCTTTATGATACAGTGTATGTACATTGTCTTATTGCAGTTGGTTCTTCCGTGCTTGGCTTATACCCCTGGGAGGCCTGCCATTTTCTGAAGGGAAAGGAGAAGGAGTGGATTTGGGGAAAAGGGGAGGATGGGGGTAGACACGGAGAGGAGGGAGGGAAAACTGCAGTCAGGATGTAATATATGAGAGAAGAATAAAAATAAAGAAATAGAACTTTTATTCTTCAAAAGTGCCTATACAAATCAAAGACTGGGAAAAGTTTCCTCAAATTAGACACCTACCTGTAGGTGCATAGATACTTACAAGGGAAATTAAAGCTGATCACAAATGTTCATAGTAGATTTGCTTATGGCAGCTCCAATTTCAACACAGCTCAAACATTCATCAACAGCCAAATGTAGGCTATCTAAAGAATGGAGCAGTACTTACCAATAACAAAGGAATGAACTATCAATGCACAGTAAAAGTCTTAAAATATACCAAATGCAAGAAAATAGATGAAAATGAACATTTTATTTCACTTATATTCAGCCCTAGAAAATACAAATTAACCTATAGTGAGTGAAATCAGTGGTTTTTCATAAATGAGTTCTATGATTGAGAAAGAATCCTAGAGTAGCCCAAGAACATTGTTGACTGAGATGCTTACCTTTTTATTGTCAATATTATTTTTCAGGTATAATTTATGTGAGTGCTATTAAACTCTATTTAAATATGTATCATTTATCAAATATGTTATACCTCAATGAATTTTTTTTTTTTAAAAAGAACGATATCGGCCTCAGCCTCACGTCTTGCAGGCAGAGAAGTCAGAATTTGTCAAACATGGTCTAGGGGTTGTAGCCCAGGGCACCTACAGGACCCCAGCATCACCACTGAACCAACCAAAAGCCTGGGTGGTTGGGCAATATAATGATCTCTTTGTCATAAGGAAGCATGAGCCAGTCCAGCATCATGGCACACTGAGCAGGACAAGGAGACCCACACACAGGCCTGGAGTTGTCACCTGGGCCCCAGGGAGAAAACAGGGACCCAACTAGCACCTTGTAGCACCAGTCAGATGGGCACCTGTTAGAGTGAGCAGAGGTGTGGTGTGATATGGGGGGGAATGGTTCACAGCTGTGGATGGAGGCATATCTGAAGAGGTGAGGGAGGGAGGAAGGGAGCGGGCTGAGGTGAGTGACTTGATTGTCACTCGGGCCCAAGGAGTTGTATGGGCCTGGGCTGCTGCTAGCACCCACGTCTAGTACCTGGGTTGACACAGCCACTGTCTCTTTTGATGTCTCTGGTCCCTAATACCACCAAAGCCGAGGAGACAGGGCTGGACAGAGTTGGCCCCAACTCCACTGGCTGCAACAGTAGGGAGAACTGGTCCCTCCCCTCACTGGCTCAAGCGCTAAGGAGAGAGGGTCCTACACCATATCTGGACAGCACCATAGAGCTGACCCCTGTGTGCAGGGGCATGCTTGGGAATGGAAGAATGGGTCACACCCCTTTCATATACCATGTGGTGAGATGGGTGAGGGAAAGACGCCCCCTTCCCCTCATTCCTTGCCATCTTCAGAAGGTGGGGGACCTGACCGAACCCCTCACCAGCTGCAGCACTCAGAACAGGATATGCTCCTCACCCAGGCAGGACAGTAGAGAAGCCCTGAAAGGATGAGGGGGACATTGCTGGCACTGCCTCCCTTGGCTGCAGTAGGGTGGTAAGAATGAGGTAAAGATGCCCTCCTCTCTGGTCCACACTGCCTCCAGACGGGAGGGAGCTGACCCCCTGAGAAGCTGCGACAGTGGGGAGAGTGAGCCCTGTGCTTCATCTGCGCAACACAACAGAGCTGACCCTGTTCATAAGGCACAGGGCTAACCCTGAAAACATGAGTGTGGGAGACCAAGTCGTACCCCTCATCTGCCATGTGGCAGCATGGGTTGGGGAGAGAGGCCCCCAACTATCAAAGCCTGTGGGAGAGCTATCCCTGCCCCGCATGGGATGCAACACTCGGGCAAACAGGCCCTGTACCTTGCCTGGGCAGCACAATACATAATAGTAGGTGTGGGTGAGCCACCCCCAAGACTGTGAGCACGGCTGACCTGTCCCCACTACCCATCTGTCTTGTGGCAGCGTGGGTGGGGGAAAGATGCCCTCCCCCTCCCACCATCAATGCCTGAGGCAGGTGGGAGAACAGGCCTTGGGGTCAAGAGAGCTGAAGACGTGTCTCTGGCCCCTCCCAACTGCATCACTTGGGAGAGCAGGCCCTGTAGGCCCTGTACCTCCTAGGCAGCACCAATAGAGCCAGTGCTGTTGGCTGAGGTGGGGGTGAGTGAACCCCAATGTCCTAAGCATGGAGAGCGAGCCCCGCCCTTCATCTGCCATACGGTGATATAGGCTGGGGAGAGAGGCAGGTGGGAGAACTGGCCTTGTGGCCATAGAAGCGGTGTCCATAACCCCACTAGATGCAGCACTCAGGAGAGAAGGCTTTCCATGCCACCGGGGCAGCACAATATGGCCAACCCTGTGATCCAAGGTGTGGGTAAGCCAGCCCCGAACCTGTGAGCGTGGGAGAGCTGTCCGCATTACTCATCTATCTCGTGGCAGCATGGGCGGGGGAAAATGCCCCCTCCTGCCCATCAATGATTGAGGCCGATGGGAGGAGCTGGCCCCGTGGTCGTAAGAGTGGGAGGACTGTTCCTGGCCCTCAGCTGCAGCACTCGGGAGAGGGGCCCCTGCACCTCACCAGGTCAACACAGTAGAGCTGGTCCTGATGGTGTAGGTGGGGTAGAACAGACTCTGAGGTCATGAAAGCAGAACTGGCCCCATCCCTCTCTCATTGCTGCCAGGGTGAATTAGTGGGGGCAGTGCTGGAGAGCTCACCCTGGTGGTGAGGGCAGAGAACAGGCAGGCTGACCAACCCTGCAGTTGCCTAGGTCCAGAACAAGGGTCATGACTTTTCCAGTCCCAACATCCACCCCGTCTATGATCTGCTGGATCACGTGAAGTGGCCTGACCTGTAGACGCAAAGCTGCAGGACCTCCACAAAACAGGCAGCAACAGAACACTCAGGAGGAGTCCCAGTAAGGGCCCAGTATTGATGGTGTAACAGAAACCAGAGGCCTCACACCAGACCGATGATTCTTTGCAACGAACACTTACAAGTGAAGACATATGGATAAGGGGTTTACTGCATGACTCATTGTGTCTCACCGCAGCTTCCATGATGAGATTTTTAATTTTTCCTTTTTTCCTCTTAGATTTTATTTTCTGGGGGGTGGAGATGTTGCAGGAGCAGAGGGCGGATACAAAGGGACGGGGAAATGAACGGGGTCGAGATGCATGGTGTGAAAGACACATTGAACAAATCAAAACAAAGTTTAAAAAAGGGGGGAGGTATCTGGCAGAGACGTTATTAAGCAGTACGTCAGTGTCCCGAGTTGACGGAAAGCAGTTACCTTGTGTACTGTGACATGAAGATTGGGAATCCTTAACAGAGGTGCTTCAGGATCTGAGGTCTTCAGATACAAGTGTGAGATTCTGCAAATCTCAGGCATTGCTATCAACTGAGAATTATAGTCTGTGTTGCAATGATAGTCTTCTGCAGCCCATTTTCGTAGTCTGTGACACCTGGGCCTCACAGACATGTTCCGTAAGGTGCTTTAACTGTGCATTCCCAGAACAGGCAAAACTGTTTGAAACCTGGTTTGCCAGGCTTGTCACAACTGCTTCTGGTAACTCTGACAAAGGTTTTTAGGCAATAATTTTATTAGAGTTTGTATAAACATAGTTTTGAATAGGACACACACTGAATGGATATTTTAAAAGCTCCTGTTTTTATATATTATTAGGTAGTATCGTCATGTAAACCTCATCCTAAACTTTAATAGAATTTAATAAGATTCTATAAGTTTAGAAACTTGGAAAGCCTCCCTGTGTGGTGAACAATTAAATGTAGGACCAATGGTTTACTAAAGAGATGAAAAAAATATGAAAACCACATAACCCAAGTAGTTATACAATACCGAGCAAGCCTTCTGAAACATATTTTTAGGGCTATATTTTGTCCAAAGTACATGGAATCAGCAGTTTTCCCATGAATTATATTTTGATGGCTTAATATTCTGGCCCTTGTACATCTGAAATTGCAGTTGGAAAGTACTTGTTTATATATTAGAACTGTTATTCCTTTGCTGCTCACTGAACTTTGTTTTTTATAATGGATTTTTAAAAAATCTCCCTATTATTAAGCAGATTGTTTTATTATGATGGAGAAAAATCTTTAAATAGCTAGGTATTTATGCCAGATAAACCAAAATTAACTTGTAATTTTTTTGACTAGGACATAGTAATAGATATGTTTTATACCAATCATGACATCAGTGTTATTAAAAGGGTGCTCCTATAGGCAACACTAGCTAATACCTTCTTAACTAGCATTCTGTCAGCAATTTGGTGGCGGTTACTAATAATGTGTAGTCTTTCATATTTTCGTAAGCAATATTTTAATTAAAAATATTTTATATGTATGAGTGTTTTGCTTGTGTGTACTTATTGTACACATAGGTGCAGCATGCATGAAAACCAGAGATGATGTCAGGTCCCTTGGAACTGGAGTGAGGGACAGTTGTGAACATGAGAGTACTGGGAATTGACTCCAGATCCTCTTCAAGATCAGCCAGTGCTCTTAAGAGCTGAGCCCTCTGTCTGGTCCTTGAGGTTTAGGACTAGTTGGTTATTTACATTTGAATAGCATCACCTACACAAAATCAAATTACCACAGCAAAACATGGCTTTATTTTGTGGCGTATCCTATGTTCACTTTTACTGCTTAAAATGTGGATGAGTCAGTAGTTTTTGTTATTAATAAATATAAATATACTTTTCAAATAGTAAATATTTTAGTGACTTAATGTACAAATTGGTGTTATTTTCAGCACCACACTGGTCTTTCCTAAATGTATCTCTCCTGCTTTAAGGTCTTTCAGTTTTTGTTTGCATTTTGTGTTTTATCTGGCAAGCCCCTATTCACTATTATTTTCTAGGGACATGATTTGGACTTAAAATATCTTTAAATCAGACAAAGATTCTTCCAGATTTTTTTTTCTAGAATTGTACTGTCATAATAGAAGGAATTGTATTTCAGGGACATTTTGAAGTGCCAATTCATCTGGTTTGTTTGTTTGTTTTGGGTTTGTTCTTTTAGTTGGAGCTAATGTTTTATTTGTAATTTCACTTAATATAATCAACTTTGATCTCTGTTTTCAGTGTTTATTTTCTCCCTATATCTCAACCTAAAAGAACAAACCCAAAATAAACAAACAAACCAGATTAAATGGCACTTCAAAATGACTGTGTTGCATGAGTATTAGTAGCTGGTCTTATGTAGATCTATAATGAAAAGGGGCAAGCTGAGCAAGAACAAATGTGGTGATAGTTTATTTGCTCTTTAACAAATAAATCTTGCTGAAAGGTCAGAGTATAAAGTGAGCCACCAGTTAGCCACAGGGGCCAGGCAGTGGTGGCTGGCATACACCTGGTGTAGGAGGTCCTTCTTTCTATGTGTTGCTTTCATTGGTTGAATAAAGAAACTGCGTTGACCTTTTGATAGGGCAGAACTTAGATAGGCAGGGAGGACAGACTGAATTCTGGGAGAAAAAAAGACAGAGACAGAGAGATGTCATAAATCTCCTGCCTGAGACAGACGTAGGTTAGAATCTTGCCGGTAAGCCACAGTCACATGGTGATACACAGATTTAATAGAAATGGGTTAATCAAGATATGAGAGTTAGCCAATAAGAGGCTAGAGTTAATGGGCCAGGCAGTGATTTAATTAATACAATTTCTGTGTGGTTATTTCAGGTGTAAGCTAGCTGGATGGTGGGACACAGCCCATTCCTCCTGTTACAGATTGGAGCTAGGCACCAGGAGGAACAAGGGGCCCCGCACTCTCTTCTGCACACACCTTTAATCCCAGCACTGAGGAGGCAGCAGCAGATGGATCTCTGTGAGTTCAAGGCCACCATCAAACAACAAAGTAGGGATAGAGATATGGAAATCTCCCAAGATTCTTGTAGAGGGAAACTATGCCAATGTAAAAAGGCAATCTCTATATGATGGCCACACCCTGGCTTTATGCCATATACTAGCTCTAAATGCTTGAAGAAGTAGGAAAGAAAATTGAGTTATTTACAAAAATTATACAGGGACCAAAGGAAACCTTCACAGATTTCTTACAAAGACTGACTTCAGCAATAAGTAGGATGATACCAAATTCAGAAACTAGATGAATAATAATTGAATCTCTGACTTTTGAAAATGTTAAAGCACATTGCAAAGGGTAATTAGGTCATTAAAGGCAAGATCAGCACCCTTGGAGGAATGGATTCTCTGTTTTACAGTACTGGCTGTTCTGTAACTCACTTTGTAGACCAGGCTAGTCTTGAACTCACAGAGATCTGTTGCTTCTGCCTCCTGAATGCTGGCATGCACCACCACGACCCAGCTGAAATTATTTTTAATACATAATAAGATTAAGCTTATTGAGTTCCACTATGCTTTACATTTAGAAATTTGTGAAGTTAAGCATCTGTTTTCTCAAAATAAGTTTCAGGTTGTCTTTCTTCCAAGTCGAAATCTTATCTTGGAAGATTATAGATCACCAGAAATTATTTGATATTCTTTTCCATGAGAGATAAATTGTGTGCCCCACCGCAAGCTAGATGAGCTTGCAACTTGTTTGACCAGAGGAATATAGCAATGCATCATTGGGACACCCCATCCCACCTTTTGGTTCCATCCACCTTTCAGGAATGGCATCTCTCAGTTTAGGTACCTTGTATATTAGAAACCTGACCATGCTGAGGTGGAAGGGTCATGCCAGAAGGCAAGACCAGCCATGTAGAGAGCTTTGAGCAAAGGGATGGCTCTCCAGTCCATCACAGCTCCATCCATTTTAGCATAGGCAGCAGCCCTACAGGCCAAGTAGCCTTTCCATGACCACATGGCCCCAATTATCTGACTGTGAGATTCTAAATAAGAGCCAGTCGGCTGTGCTCATCAACCTGCAGAAGGTACAAGACAGTGAATTCTTGCCTTATGCCATTAAATCTGAGTGTTAGTTATGCAATATTTGATGACATAAACACTTGATCTCTAAACTACAGTTCAGGGTTGTGTGATGCACAGGAATGAGGTTAAAGGGGAACATGTCAGCGGCAAATGCTCTCCTTTTCCTAAGCATAGCTTCTTTCTGTAATAACTAGGAGGAAGATCAGGAGGAAGCAGAGACATCATGTGTTGACTGTTGAGGCATTTGTCTATTAACAGTGATTTATTGGCTAAAGAATGAAGGCATAAATATGTCTGCAACCAGGGTTAAATGTCATTATTTTGAGCACGATTCTGCTCCAGTAAGCTAAAGGGTGTATTTCCCAGGAATTATTTGATCACTCTCCAGTGAACATTCAGCATCTCTTTGAGAGACCATACAGATCTGTTCTCCCCCTTTTTAAGGCAAGATTTTCTTATCTCCCTTTAGAACTGGGTGTATGTTATGAGAAAAAATTATTGCTGCTGTTCAGATGTTTACAAGAGCCTTATACTTGCATCTTTGAACGAGGGTTTTAAGACCTGTGGTCTTAGGTGAATTACCCAGCTCACTGACCCTAGGAAGTAATGAAGGGAAAGATGACCACCATCACTTGAGTCTTTGTTAATGAAGAATAAATGTGTGGAAAACCTCAAGGGAATGCTAGATGATGCCATTTGTGATGTAGGAATTCCTTCTGTATTTCTGTTGCTTTCATTGGTTAAAAAAGAGCCTGCCTTGGCCTTTTGATAGGGCAGCCCTTAGGTGGGTGGAGTAGACAGAACAGAATGCTGGGGAGAAAGGAAGTGTGGCAGACGCCATATTTTCTCCAGCTCAAGATGGACACTGGTTAGACTCATGGCAGTAAGCCACATCCTTGTGGTGATACACAGATTACTACATATGGGTTAGTTTAAGATGTAAGAGTTAGCCAAGAAAAGGCTAGAGCTAATGGGCCAGGCAGTCATTTATTTAATACAGTTTTCTGTGTAATTATTTCAGGTACACAGCAGGAGCCAGGCAGCCGGGACCAAAACCTGCCATTTGCTTTAAATATGCATTAAATAAATACGACTATTATTGTATAGTATAACTGATACAGAGGACAAAATGCAGCAGGAGGGCGAAAGATAGTTGAGGAATGGAGTAAATCCATAGGTTCATCACTTTTGCGGGAATAAACTTCAGTGAGGCAAAGGAAGATCCTGGAAGATCCGTCCTTCCATGTTACTGTTTGTAAGTTCTCGTAGTAGTCTTGTAAAGTAGGAAACAATGGAGCACTGATCTTAAATATTTACCGTGCTTTACTCTTTTTCCTAGAGCATGGCCACATTTTCAAAGAGCATATGCTGCACAGTATGTAGCAGGTCTTAGATAATGATAAAAGTCTTGAGGAATTCCTAGATCAATAACTGAAAGCATGGACCAAACCAAGATAGCATTTTTTGAAGTAATAGAGACAAGAAAAGAGAAAACTCCTTCATAATCTGGAGTAGTTTTGACTTTAGTAAACTTTAGAGGTTTCTCATGCATTAACCCGTGGCATTGCTTGCTTGCAAGTCCTCATTTCATGTGTGTGCAACATGTTTGCTCAACTGGGGAAGTCTGTCAGGCTCACTTCAGCACTTCTTTCTTCCCCTCCCTCTTAGGCTGTTTGTTTTCCCCCTTGGTTTCTTTTCCTTCCCTGTGTGTATCTCTTCATTCTCCTGTAGCTTCCTTCTGTGACTATCTGCACTTCCCTCCATTTAGTACCTGAGAACCTTTGTGTATTGATCTGCTCCAGTAGATTATAAACACTTAGGGAAGGCACTGTTTTCTCATTAGAGTGTCTATTGCTTGATATTCATAAGGTCCTCAGCAAACATATTTATTTATGTAAATAAATGAACACAGAGGCAGCTATTATCAGGTGGTCAGCTCTATTGATGTTGGTCTTTTCTGTCACGCTGACAAATGGACCCAAGGGCTTCTATCTCCCCTAATGATTTATCTTATAAATAGGTATTTTGTCCTCCTTCACTTACTTTCAACCTTTGTGTTTTCATATCTATCAACTTGATATCAAACACTAAGAATTTTATTCACCTCTTTGTTAAGCAATACTTTGACTTTAAAACAATTTGTAAACCAAAATAACAAAAATTTCATTGCAAACATGGATGCTCCCTTAACATAAGCTAAGACCACACCACAGTCTGTTGTAGTATTCCAAAGAGGCAGGTGACTTATTCTCAAAGGTAATACATAGTTTTCACAACAAAGTCTGTAAGCACCTCATGAAACATGAAGTCTCTAGTTGTCTGGGTGAGATGTGGCTAAACATTTCAACAGGATCAATCTTTCTTTCTTTGATCTCAAGAATCTTACTTTTGAATGTCTACAGCTGGCATCTGCAGTAAAATGCAGAGCATCTGGATTACAGAGTACAAACAACACACATGCATACAGTTCTCTAAGATACACGGCATCTGGATTACAGAGTACAAACAACACACATGCATACAGTTTTTGCGTAGACTGTTTGTGTCCCTCCTTTTAGCCCATTTAGATATATTGACTATTCTTAATGTCACTTTAAGTCTAAACAGTCTTGGCCTAGCATATATACGAAAAATGACCAGCTTTTGTCTCTGAAGTTTCTGAGGAGCTTTTTGCTGCATCAAATGCTCCATAGAACACAGAGAAGCTTGACCCCTTAGCAAGAAGCTGTATTTTCCTTATTTTATTTACTGGTTGCAAGTTTTAGATATCTGAGAAAACTGTAAAAGTGAAGCAAGGTAAATTATTTTTCCAGTCGTCTGTCGTCATCACACACGCACACCCGTTTAAATCGATAGACTATGTTGAAAGGCAAAATATTTTGGGGCAGGCTGTGTGGTAGGCAGACAGCCGTGTCCTTGGTGCTGGGAGAAACAAGTAGCTCCTCTTTTGCTTACACAAAACTGTTAAAGGCTACGAAAGCAATTCATAGCATTATTATTTTTAGATGTTAATTATAAATGTTTTTATGCGTTTTTATTACTGATACACATGACTCTTTAAATTTTAAAATGGCTTTTATTTAAAAGAAACAAGCAAAGAAAATGAACTGAACATGAATGTATTCATATACAATTAAAATTGATTCATTCAAACAATGCTTTAGTTCCTGACATTTTTTTTTTAAATTTCATTCCTGTTCATCTAAATATCCAGATGTTTGATGTTACATGTGATTGTATTTGGGCTCTGATCTGAAATCCTATGGCTTACTGGATTACCCTTTAGCCACATGGTTTAAATTAATAATAAAAAAATGAACCAGGGCAATTTTGCAACAAAAGAACAAGACTTTATTGTATAAGAGAATTGCAGATGTGGCAAGGTGCTCATAATGCAGATGGTTTCCGAGAGCGTCTGGCAGGCCGCAAGACCTCTGCGTTATCAGGAACCAATGTTAGACAGCCTTGGTTCATGATTAATTTAATATTCAGGGAAACTTTAAGAAAGCCTTGTGCCATTCATCATCATAATGTCATTTTTGCAATCCTAAAATGATTTACAAAGTCAACTTTCCCCTTCAATTTCTAAAATAATATTAAGACATCAAAAAGATTCAGATACAAACTTCAAAGGGCAGCCAAATCAGGGATTTCTGGCTAAGGAAGTTTATACCATTTAATATCCTCCAGTTGTGGGGTTTTGCTTTTTTTTTTTTTAAAGATTAAACTATAGCCTATAGAATCCTTGGAATCCGGCTAAGGAAGTATTGTATAATGTAATATGGCAATTTTGAGGGGACTGCCAGAACCTACGCAGTGCAGGGGGTACCTGGCGTCTTTAGATTGATCAACCTCTCAGACGGTGCTTGTGGCATGTCAGAGGCAGGTGAGATTATCCCAGGGTGAATACTGAGCTCAGGTAACCAGAGAGACATCAGCATGAGAGCCCGGGAGGACATTCCTTTGGGAACCTAGTTTGCTTCTCTGTGGTCAACACATTGTCACAAGGCCAGGCTCAAGGGTTGGGTGGAGGCTCATGAATGAGTGTCTGAAGGGGAATAGATACCAGAACTCATTCTGCCGCAGCCACAGAGGGCATGCTTCCAGGACCTGTGGTTTTCCTAGGGACAGTGGGGGCTTCTGGTTGCTTTTGCAGCAGCATGATCTGACAAGCAAGAATCACGAAACAGTTTGTGTTTGTAGGAATGGTCCTGTCTGTAGCCACCAGGCTGCTCACGAGAAACTGAGCCTGTTCTGAAAGAAGAACAGAAAACTGAAAGTCAAAACAGCAAAAGGAAATTCTTTGAAGTAAATTTTGTTATTCTGATTCAGTCCAAGTGTGATTATTTTAAGAAATGAGTTTTAGTAGAGATAATTTCTCTATTAACACACACACACACACACAAACACACACGCTACCAGAAAGCCTTACGGTTTGCAGTAATCACAACACACATATCTAGGCACATATTTCAATCACCTTCATGTATGTGTATATGTATATATATAGACAAATGCTATAATTGGTTTGATGATCATATTTTGTTTAGGCCTGAAGTTTAAAGAAAATCTTGTGAACAATAAGTACCAGCACTCTCATAATTTAAAGAGATGAATGATAAAAGGGTAGAAAATGTATACAATTATTTTCCATAGTTCTAAGTTTAATTTAAAAATTTAAGTATCTATGTTACTCTTAAGTTCAATGCCTTTTGGCTATGCACAAAAGTAGCAGTAACCTTAAACTAGAAAAATATGACTTAAACTGATTAAAGTGTGAGATCTGCTTAGATTGTTGATGGATCTTAACTGTACTACAAGGAGACCAGAGTTCACTGTGTCGATGTCCATCAATTTGGCACAGCTAAATGGATCTAAGTTCTTTGTTAGTTCAAGATACAGTCTGTGTTGTTTCTAATATGTGTCAATATCGTCAGTGTATTTTCACTTCATCTTTTAAGTCCATCATTCCATCAAAAGTGAAGTTACTCTTTGTTGAGAATATTAATCTATTTTCTGCAGAAAGTTTGTCATTGCTTGAGTTGCTCCATGCCATATCCTGCAGCTAATTTTATGTCTTCTGTCCTCCCTAAGTACTTGGAATTCCTCAGTGTGTGAAAGGTCTAAACTGAAGGAAACTATTCTCGCATGTTCAAAGAGGCATAGTGATCTGATCTTTGTATCACCATGGGTTTTAATATTATTTCCACAGTACTGCTTTATCCTCATTGTAAATACAGGTGAAAGCTATGAGAGAGGTCGTAGGTAAAGGGTGAGACAAGGTCAGGATTTTCACTGAGTGATGACACAATGACCTCATGATGAAAAGACTCAGAGGAGGTCAGAAAGAGGCAAGTAAGAAAGGTGGGGGCTTTTCCTAAAAGCATTGAAACTGTTATTCTGGAATAACATATCAAGGAATATCATAAAGTTGAGTGTGGCATCACATGGATCTTACCCATGATGTAATATTAGCCATTCACCTTTAACTGTCTTTGCACCTATACATTATGGGCCTGCTAACATTGAGGTGATATTCTTCTATTTTAAAAAATTATACTAGCCAGGTGGTGGTGGCGCATGCCTTTAATCCCAGCACTCGGGAGGCAGAGGCAGGTGGATCTCTGTGAGTTCGAGGTCAACCTGATCTACAAGAGCTAGTTCCAGGACAGGCTCCAAAGCTACATAGAAACCAAAATCAAAAACAAAAACAAAAGTCTGACTCTTGGTTTAGGTTGTATAGTGATGCTTTACAGGGACAAAGCAGGTAGTCTACAGGTTAAAGGTATCCTATCAGGGATGATGGACAAGCATAAAGTATCATTCTTTGTGAGGGCAAATTTTGTGTCTAATTGCTTGTTGCTGTGAGGGAAGGTTAAACCTTTGTAGCATTAGTGGATAATGCTAGCCCACTAACAAGAAAATGAAAATTGTATTTTCTCACCAGAAAGAGTCAAAAACAAATAGAAAACACAGTATTGTGTAATTTAAGTATTATTAAACCACAAAATTGTGATTTTGTACATGAAAATAGCAGACACAGTACAATAAGATACGTATTTCTTTAAATATTTAATTTTTTCATACAACTTATTTTGACCATATTATTTCCCCTTCCACAACTTCTGCCAAATATTCCTCACTTCCTTACCCACCCTAACTTCGTATTTCCTCTCTCTATCTCTTCCTCACAAAGTAAAACAAAACATAAAAAATATTCAAAAAAATACCAAAACAAAGCAAAAGTACATAAAAACATGGAGTCTATTTAGTTTTGGCCAAACTATTCCTTGAAATGGGGACTTCCCTGGAGTGTGATTGATATACACAGTGACACCCTCTTAGATAAAATTGGTTTTATACTCCTTTCCCAGAGGTTATCAATTGCAAAGAGCTTCTTGGAATTTCTGTCTTAGTTACTTTTCTCACTGTGAAGAGTTGCCTTGAACAAGACAACCTATAGAAAAATAATTTAATTTGGGGCTCCTAGTTCCAGAGGGTAGTAGAGTGTTGTCTGATATTTCTGTGCTACCTGGTCCTGCAGTCATTCAGTCCCATAGAAACACTCAGAGGTCTACCTTAATTATAAACTGATTGGCCTATTAGCTCAGGCTTTTTATTAACTCTTATAACCTATATTAGCCCATAATTCTTGTCTGTGTTAGCCACATGGCTTGGTACCTTTTTCGGCAAGGCAGTCACATCTTGCTTGCTCTGTGTCTGGGTGATGACTGCAGACTGAAACTTTCCTCTTCCCAGAATTGTCATTGCTCCACCTCTACTTCCTGCCTGGTCGCCCTGCCTATACTTCCTGCCTGGTTACTGGCCAATCAGTGTTTATTTAAAATACAAGTGACAGGGTACAGACCATTGCCCACAACAGTAGAGTCTATCACCATCAGGACAGAAGGAATGGCAGTGGGCAGGCAGGCATAGCACAGGTGTAGCTGAGAGCTTAATTCTGATTCATAAAGGTGAGGTAGACAGTGGAGACAGAGATGGATAGAGAGAAAGGGGAGAAGAAAGATAGAGATAGAGAGACATAGACAGAGATGAGAGAGAGAGAGAGAGAGAGAGAGCGCTAAACAGGGAGGGCAGGGGATTTTGAAACCTCAAAAACATACCACATGGCACAGTTTTCCAAGAAGGCCACACATCTTCCAACAAGGCCACACCATGTAATACTTCCCAAAGAGTTCTACCAACTGGAAACCAAGTGTTCAAACATGTAAGCCTATGGAGGACATTCTCACTAAAACAACCACACCTTCTCAGTGCCGGGATTTTGATTTGAATTTGTTCAGGTCTTGGGCATGCTCTCACAGTCTCTATGAATCCATATGTGCATCAACCCACATTATTGTATCTTGAAGATGCCGTTTCCTTGACATTATTCACAACCTCTTGCTCTTAGCAGTCTTTCACCTTCCATCTCCACATAGGTCCCTGAGCCATAAGGGGATGGGTTTGATAAAGGCATCCCATTTAGGGCTGTGTACTCCAAAGTTTCTCATTCTCATTGTGGGTCTCTGTATTAATTGCCATCTACTGCAAGAAAAAGCTTCCCAGACAAGGTCTAAGTGATATACTGGTATATGGGAATGACAATATGTCAGTAGGAGTTGTTTTATTGCTATGCTCCCTTAGTAGAAGGATAGAACCAGATTTTCCCCTATGGCCCATGACCTATCTCATATCAGGTTGTTGGCCACTTGAGCACTGTCTTATATGTGTTCTATCTCATGGAGTAGCCTTAAATCTAATTAAAAAGCAATGGTGTTTAGTCTCATAGCATCATGCCACTATTACACCAGTGCATCTCTAGCCTTCTAGCGCCATGAATGCTGACCAGTAGGGCTGAAGCTTCTAGTGTGGCACCAGCTCAATTTCTCTATGTTCAATGTTATAAGTAAATTGTATCTTCAGCAATAAGGCATTATTATCAGGTTATGGAGAGTAACCAGTAGCCTTGGAACTAACTTGTAATGATTGGCTATGGACTCACTCTGAGTTGTCTTTATTATATTGAAGTATGACCACATATCCCTATCTCTCCAGGACTTTTATCATGAAGGGATGTTAGAATTTTATCAAAGGCAAAGTGCTTCTGCATCTAATGAGATGATCATATATTTTTGTTTCCTAATCTATTTATGTGCTAGATTACATTTATTGATTTACATGTATTGAACTACCACTGCATCTCTGAGATGAAGTCCATTTGACATGGTGGATAATCTTTTCTGATGTGTTTTTAGTTTCCAAGTATTTTGTTGATATTATTGCATCTATGTTCATAAGGGATATTTGTCCATAATCTTATTTTTTATTGAGTCTTTATGTCGTTTGACATCAGGATAATACTTGTTTCATAAAAAGAATCAGGAAACATTTCCTCAGGTTTTTTTTTTCAGAATGATTTGGGAAATGTTGACATTAGTTCTTGATAGGTGGTAGAATTCCTCATTGAATCTGTCTGGCTCTGGGCTTCTTTTGGTAGGCAGATTTTTATTTATTGCCTCTATTTCACTAAGAGTTGTGTATCTGCTTGAATTGTTAATTTCACCTTGATTTAATTTTGATAGACCATGTATGTCAAGAAATTAACCCATATTTTTTAAGTTTTCTATCTTGGTTAAATACAGATTTTTAAAATATGTATTTATGACTCTCCAAATTTCCTGTATCTATTGTAATGTCTTCCATTTCATCTATAATTTTTATTTAAATCGTCTCTCTCCATCTTTTGGTTAAACTGGCTAAAATGATTTTATAAAAGAACCAAGTCTTCATTTTATTGATTCATTGCATTTTTGTGTTTCTACTTCTTTGATTTCATTCCTGAGTTTTATTGTTTCTTCTGATCTATTCTTTTTGGACATGACTTCTTGTTTTTCTAGAGCTTTCAAGTGTGTTGTTAAGTTAGTAATATGAGACCTCTCTAGTTTTCTTATGTAGCCACTTAATGCAATGACATTTCCTCTTATAGTTTTGATTGTGAGTGGAACCATTTCTCCGGATCTGAACTTTACTCTTAGAACGACCTTCATTGTTTCTCATAGGTTTGTGTTTTTGTTTCATTATATTCTAAAATGTTCTCAATTTCCTTCTTGAATTCAGTCTTGACTTTATTTTCATCTAGAAAAGGGTTGTTCAGTTTTTGTGAGTTTGTATACATTCTTCTTTTTCTATTGTTTTTGATATCCAACTTTAACTCATGGTGGTCATATAGGGTACAGGATATTACTTCAATTTTCCTCTACCTGTTGACACTTGCATTATGTTCTAATATGTGGTTGATTTTGGAGAAAGTTTCATGGGCTGATGAGAAGAAAGTCTATTCTTTATAGTTTAGATGGAGAATTATGTAGATGTCTGATAGAAGCATTTGATTTATAATATTATTTAACTCTCCCACCCTGTTTAGTTTTTGTCTGAATGATCTATCTATTTGCAAGAGTAGGGTATTGAAGTTACCTACAGTTAATGTTAGAGTCAGTGTGCGATTTTACTGTAGCATTTCTTTCATCAGATTGAGTTTCCTTGTGCTCTGGGCATAAATGCTTAGATTTGTACTATCTTCTTAATGGTTTTTTCTTTGATTAGTAGATAGTGTCCTTTTCTATCTCTTCTGATTAGTTTGGTTTGTCATAGATGAAAATAACTATGCTCACTTGCTTCTTAGTCCCATTTGCTTGGATAGCTTGTTTCATCTTTTTGCCCTAAGATGATATCTGTCCTTTATCGTGAAGTGTGCTTCTTCAATACAGTAGAAAAACAGGTCTTGTTTTATAATCTAATCTATTAGTCTGTGTCTTTTTCATTGGGGAATTAAGATCATTAATATTGAGAGTTATTACTGAGCAATGCATATTAATTCCTGTTATTGTGTTGTGGTGGTGTCTTTCTTCTCAATTTTGATTAATTGTCCTAGGATTATTTACTTTTTATGTCTTCTTGAATATAATTAAGCTTCTCTTCAGACTCAAGTTTTTCTTCTGAAGCCTTTTGTAGAGCTAAATTAGTTGGCTAAAATTGCATAAATTTATTTTTATTGTGAAATAGTTTTTGTTTTCTGTTGATTGTGATGTATAGGTTTTCTGAGTATAGTATTCTGGGCTGGAATCATGGTCTCTCACATTACTGTGGAATATTCATCTAGGCCTGCTGGCTTTCAGAGTCTCCATTGAAAAGTCAGATGTTATTCTAATATACCTACATTTATATCTAACTTGGTATTTTCCCCTTGAAACTCTTAATATCTTTTTTTCATTTTGCACTTTTAGTGTTTTAATTATTATGTGCCATGGGGAGTTTCTTTTCTGGTACTGAATATTTGGTGTTCTGCCAATTATATCTGGATAGGTATCTGTCTCTTTTATGAGGAAATTTTCTTTTATGATTTCATTAAAAATATTCTGTGTTCCTTTGACCCAGTTTTTGCTTTCCCCTTTAGCTATTATTCATATGTTTGGTCTTTTCATAGTGTTCCAGATTTCCTGGATGTTTTGTGCCTGGATATTTATTTTTCAGATTTCACATTTTCTTTGACTCAGCTATTTTTTCTACCTTGTCTTCAAGACATAAAATTATTTCTTTCACGTCTATTAATCTGCTGAAGAAGCTGACTGAAGGAGCTAAGTACAGAGAGACATTTCATTGTATGGGCTGCTAAGCTAAACCAGCATATATATTTTAAAGGTCTCTTGATTCCACAATCTGGGTCTAAGGATTTGTTGCTTTGTGTTGCCATAGAGGATGAGAAACTATGTAATCCTTCCAGACTAATGTGGTTTCCTGGACCAAGACCCCCTGAAAGGTTGCCTTGAACATCCCTCAAAAAATTACTTCACCCAATAAATGGCAGGAAGCAGTTTGGAGAGAACAATGTCCATATTCCCAAATATTGTTTGTAAACGTTGTTTACATTTAAAGAGGGATATGCTATAGAGATTTGCATTGGTCTGGATCTTGCGCTATTATTACAAATTTAAGGTCAATTTCGTTATATGTATATTTCTGCTCTTGATTAAGGTTTTGTCATTATGCAGTTCATTTAAAAATGTAATGTATAATTAAGACATATAGGTTAATAGATAGTCATCTATCATAGTCAAGCTTGTAGTCATGTTGGGTAGGTTTTCTAATTATATAGAGATTATTTCAGTTAGATAGGTATTCTTCAAATCTTTCAGAGACTTTCAGAATATGGTATTTAAAATTTTAAGAACTTAGGACTTTTCATGAAATGAGACACATCTGCTCCTGGCAGCACCAATCTACTTCAAGAGGAAGATGGGCATTGAAGAGGCTCCTTATGGAGTTTGTTAGGCATTTGGGCAAGAAACTGCTCTTGCCAGGACTGCTAGTTGGCATGCTGGGTGAACTGGACATGCAGGACCCACAGAGAAATTATTGCTGAACTTGCCTAAAGGTGAGACGATCCTTTGGGGTTCCTGCTTCATAAAAGTGTCTACAGACATATTCAAGACACAGAAGAAATTGACTGAAAAACTGCCAATATAGGCAGAACTGTCTTTGAAATTTCCTGCTTCATAAAAAAGTCTGATGGATACTATGGGCCTGTAGGCTGAAGAGTGGTTGCCCACAATGGCACGGAAGAACTTTGGGTGAGTGTCCAGGCAGTAGGATGTCTCTGTCAATTCTAGAGTGTTTATCAGATGTAGGAGTTCCAAGGTTGAATTTTAAAAGTCATTTATGTATACTACCATATTATCTGCAAATAAAGAAATTTTGACTTCCTTCTTTCCAGTCTGAATTCTTTTGATTGTTGTTCAATTGTCTTATTGCTCCAGCTAAGACATCAAACATTGTATTTAGTAGATATGAAGAGACTGGACAACTTTGTCTAGTTCCTGATTTTAGTGAATTTCTTTGTGTTTCTCTTCCTTTTAGTTTATTTTGGCTATGGGATTATAAACTTCCTTTATTATGTTGTGAAAAGTCCCTTTTATCTCTAATGTCTCCAGGACGTTCACCATGAAGGGGTGTTGGAGTTTGTCAAAGTCCTTTTCTGCATCTAATGAGTTGAAAGAGTTGATCATGTGAGGATTTTTTCTTTCAGTTTGTTTGCATGGTGGATTACATATATATATTTCAAGACAATGAGACGCATCTGCTCCTGGCAGCACCAGTAGCTTCTAAAGGAAGATGGGCACTGAAGAGGCTCCTCATGGAATTTGCTAGCCATTTGGGCAAGAAACTGCTCTTGCCTGAACTGCTTGATATTATTCTGTATGAACTGGACATGCAGGTCTCACAGAAAAATGACTGCTGAAATTGCCTAAAGAAGGTGAGACCATCCTTCGGGTTTCCTGTTTCATGAAAGAGTCTGCAGACATTCTGCAAGGATCAGAAGAAAGTGACTGAAAAATTGCCATTACAAGGCATAACAGATCTTCAAATGTCCTGCTTTGTGGAAAAGTTTGCTGGATACTATGGGCCTGTAGGCAACAGATGGATGCTCCAAAGTTACAGAAGGCCTGGATGAATGTCCAGGCAGTGAGATGTCTCTGTCATTTGTATAGCTCTTAAGTTGATTACAATGAATTTCCTGTTTACTTAACATTATATCCTCTGGAGTCTTTGATGGAGTTGAAGAGTAGATAGTTGTAGTTTTCCTTAGTTATGATAAAAGATAAAGTAGATATAAATATTGTAACTGTAATTCTTACTTGATACCTGTTTTATTATATGTAATTTTACAATGTTAAAATTAAAACCTTCCTTTTCATTTAGACAGAATTGGGGAGGTGATGTAAGATTCCCCTCTGTATGCTGTGTGTACCACTGGTTAATAAAGAAGCTGTTTTGGACCTGTGATAGGTTAGAGCAGAGCTAAGCTAGGACACCTAAACCAAATGCTGGGAGAAAGGAGGCAGAGTCAGGGAGAAGCCATGTAGCCCCACCACAGACAGACACTGGAATTTTGTCGGTAAGCCACGACCATGTGGTGATACACAGATGAATGGAGATGGGTTAGTTCAGGATATAAGAGTTAGCCAGAAATATGCTTAAGCTATTGGCCAAACAGTATTGCAAATAATATGGTTTCTGTGTGGTTAATTTTGGGAGACTTGGCAGCCGGCAAACGAACAAGCAAACAAGCAGCCTTCTTACAACAGGTACCCTTATTTTGGGGGCATCGATGCCAAAAATTGAAATGTCATTTGAGTAGATTTATTTTTCTTTTGAAGAGTATGTAGTGTCCTTTCCTATATCTTTTATTAGTTTTGGTTTGAAAACTATTTTGTTAGGTATTCAAATGGATAAACCAACTTATTTCTTCGGTTCTTTCTCTTGGAATATCTTTTTCCAACCCTTTACCCTGAGGTAATATCTATTCTTAATATTGAGATGTGTTTCTTGGATACAGCATAAGGATCGGTCCTCTTTTTGCATCCATTCTGTTAGTTTCTCTGTGTCTTTTTATTTGGGAATGGGGTTCATTAATATTGAGAGACTTTAATGACCAATGATTATTAATTCTTGTTATTTTGTTGTTTTATTGTTGTTGGTCATGTTGGTAGAGGTGATAGTGGTGGCAGTGGTGGTGATGTATGTGTCTGAAGGTGTGTGTCTGTGTATGTATGTTTCTCTTCTTTTGGTTTGCTGCCCTGATAATTTTTTATTACATGTGTTTTTATTGGTATAGTTAAGTTCCTTGGGTTGGAGTTTTCCTTCTAGTACTTTCGGTATGGTTGGATTTGTAGATAAATTGCTTAAATTTGGCTTCATCATGGGATATCTTATTTTCTCCATTCATGGTGCTTGAATATATTGGGGGGTATAGTAGTCTAGACTGGTATCTATGGTCTCAGAGTCTACACCATTTCTGTGCAGGCTCTTCTGGCTTTTTGAGTCCTCATTGAAAAGCCAGATAGGTCTGCCTTTATATGTTACATTTATCATTTCACTTGCAGCTTTTAATATTCTTTCTTTGTCCTCCACTTTTAATGTTTTGATTATTATATGTAAAGAGGACTTTCTTTTCTGGTCAGTCTATTGTGTTTTCTGTAAGTTTCTTGTACCTTTATAGGCATTTCCTTCATTACGTTAGGAACATTTTCTTCTATGATTTTGTTAAAATAGTTTCTGGTCTTTTGAGCTAGGATTCTTCTCCTTTTTCTATTCCTATTATTATTGGCTTTATATTTATTATATTATTTGTTATAATTAAAGACTCTAGTATTTTCATTGTGTTCTAGATTTCCTTGATGTTTTTTCAGGAACTTTATAGAATTAATATTATTTTTGACCAACATATCTATTTCTTCTGTCGTATCCTCAATGTTGGAGATTTTTCTTCCATTTCTCATATTATGTATGTAGAGCTTGCCTCTGTACTTCCTCTTAGAATACCTAAATTTTTAATTTCCAGAATTTCCTCAGTTTGTGTTCTTTATTGCTTCTATTTCTGTTCTCAGGTCTTGAACAGTTTTATTTATTCCTTTCTACTGTTTGGTTGTGTTTTTCTGGATTTCTTTAAGGGATTTTAAATTTTTCTCTTTAAGGACCTCTATCCTTTTCATACAGGCAGTTTTAAGGTCTTTTTCTCTTCCTTCTGCTGTTGAAATACTCAGGACCTGCTGTGTATATAGTATAACTGGGCTCTAGTGGAGATATATCACCCTTGCTCTTATTGATTGCATTTCTATACCTGCATCTAAGCATCTGGGATTGGGGTGATTGTGGGTTGAGGTGCTGATTTCAGGATCTGTCTTTATTGGGTGGATGTTTTGTCTCTTGGTTTCTGCTTCCTTTCTAGATTTTCAGAGAGTGTGATAACTGTGTTTTGCCTGGTAGAAAATTTTTCTTTGACCCTCATTGTTCTGAGTGCTGGGGGTTCCAGGTAAAATGTGTTTCTCGATATTGGGAGCTGATTCTTAGGAAGATTCTTAGGAAGGCTAGAGTTCTGATGGTGTTTATAGGATGGAGGACACCAGACTGTTTATCCAGGACCTGCTTATTTTGTCTCCTTGGAATGTGCTGAGACAGGGATTAGAGGTCACCCAGAGGGTCTTCTGTAGAACTGGAGATGAGACTGGGCCATTGGATCTAAACGAACAGAAAGAGGGGGGACGATCTACATAAAGCCTATCTTCTTCACTGGTAGAATTTTGTAGGTTAGCAGGGAATGCCTACTGGATTTGGGGCTACGATGAAATATCAAGAGAGCCCAACAATGTTAGGAGGACATGACCCATGGGATCTATAGGAAATGTGGGCTAGGGGAGAGCAAGAAAGGGTGCAGCTAGCATTGCAGTGCTAGTGATGAGATGTGGGGGATGAGATGTGCTAGGGATGAGATGTGGCTTTGGAGGTGACAAAAGAGTAGTGAATGCCTCAGTTGGCTTATCTGTTTTGCCACCCTGCTCATTTGGTGTATTACCAGTTAATGCCTGCTGGTATTGGAGACTGTGATGGTAGGATGGATTGAGGGAAGGAAGGTTGGGGGGAAAGATTTTTGTAATCTGTTTGGGGAAGGGATCAGATAGGAAATGGAGACTGCAGCAGGTTTTTGCTACAGAGTTGGGGATGAGAACAGTGCTGTTGGAACTGGTGGAGCAGGAGAGGTGTGGCCTACATGTTGACCAGGGAGGAGTGGCCTTTGGGTTAGCAGGAGGGTGCCTGCTGAAGTTGGAGGCTGGGACAAAGCAACGTTTAAGTGGAAGGATTAGAAAGGGAAGATTTGTCAGATCCACAGGAGGTGGGGGGGGGCAGGAGAGGCTGCTGCAGTTCCCCTGCAGAGCTGGGGATGAAACTGGGGTAACAGATGATCCCTTTTATTCTTAAATATTTATTTATTTTTCATTATTTTATTACTTAAAAAATACCAATCCAAATTCCTACTCCCTCCCCTCCGCCTACTCCCTCCACAGACCCTCCCACCCACCCCCTCCAATCCTAAGAGAGGGCAATGCACCCCACCCTGTAGAAAGTCCAAGGCCCTCCTTACTACATCTAGGTTGAGCAAGGTATACATCCAAAGAGAATAGGATCCTAAGAAGCCAATACATGCAGTAGAGACGAATCCCACTGCCACTATCATGGCCCCTCAGTTGGCCCCAACTGTCAACTACATTCAGAGGGGCTTGTTTGTTCCCATGCTCATTCACTCTCAGTCCAGTTGGAGTTGGTGAGCTACCATTAGCTCAGGTAAACTGGCTCAGTAAATGAACCCCTCATGGTCTTAAATTCTTTGCTCATACTCTCACTCCTTCCACTCTTCAACTGGATCTTGGGAGCTCAGTCCAGTGCTCCGATGTGCGTCATTGCCTCTGTTTCCATCAATTGTTGGACAAAGACTCTATGGTGATATTTAAGATAATCATCAGTCTGACACAGGGTAAGGCCATTTCAGACACCCTTTCCTCTATTGCTTAGGGTCTTAGCTGGTGTCATCCTTGTGGATTCCTGAGCATTTTTCTAGAGCCAGGTTTCTTGCTAACCCCATAATGGCTCTCCCAATCAAGATATCTCTTTCATTGCTCTCATATCTGTCCTTCCTCCATCTCAACTATCCCATTCCCTCAAGTTCTCCTCAACCCACCCCTTCAACCCTCCCTTCTACCCCCTGTCCCCATGCTCCCAAGTTTTTTGGTCTGTTTCCAATTACCAGGTGGGTCTATATATGTTTTTCTTTGGGTTCACATTATTACTTACCTTCTCTAGGATCATGAACTATAGGCTTGATGTCCTTTGTTTATAGCTATTATCCACTTATGAGTGAGTACATACCATATTTGTTTTTTTGGGGGAGGTCTGGGTTACCTCACTCAGGATAGTATTTTCCAATTCCATCAGTTTGCATGCAAAATTCAAGATGTCATTGTTTTTTTAACCTCTGAGTAGGACTATAATGTGTAGATGTGGCACACTTCCTATATCTATTCTTCAGTTGAGGGGCATCTAGGTTGTTTCCAGGTTCTGGCTATTACAAATAATGCTGCTATGAACATAATTGAACAAATGCTTTTGTAGTATGATTGGACATCTTTTGGGTATATTCCCAAGAGTGGTATTGCTGGATTCTGAGGTAGGTTGATTCCCAGTTTTCTGAGAAACCACCATACTGATTTCCAAAGTGGTTGCACAAGTTTGCATTCCCACCAGCAATGGATGAGTGTTCCCCTTGCTCCACATCCTGTCCAGCATAAGCTGTCATTAGTGTTTTTTATCTTAGCCATTCTGACAGGTGTAAGATGATATCTCAGAGTTGTTTTGATTTGCATTTCCCTGATAGCTAAGGAAATTGAACATGTCCTTAAGTATCTTTTGGCCATTTGAAATTCTTCTGTTGAGAATTTTCTGTTTAGTTTAGCACACCACTTTTTAATTGGATTATTTAGAATTTTAATGTCTAATTTCTTGAGTTCTTTATATATTTTGGAGATCAGTCCTTTGTCTGATGTGGGGTTGGTAAAGAGTTTTTCCCATTCAGCAGGCTGCCTTTTTGTCTTATTGACTGTGTCCTTTGATTTACAGAAGCTTATCAGTTTCAGGAGGTCCCATTTATTTATTGTTGCTCTTATTGTCTGTGCTACTGTGGTTATACATAGAAGTGGTCTCCTGTGCCCATGTGTTACAGTCTACTTCCCACTTTCTCTTCTATCAGGTTCAGTGTGGTCGGGTTTAAATTGAGCTCTTTAATCCATTTGGACTTGACTTTTGTGCATGGCAACAGATATGGATCTTTTTTCATTCTTCCACAGGTTGACATCCAGTTATGCCAGCACCATTTGTTGAAGATGCTTTCTTTTTTTCCAATATATAATCTTAGCCTCTTTGTCAAAAATCAGGTGTTCATAGAGGTGTGGATTAGTATCTGGGTCTTCAATTCGATTTCATTGGTCAACATCTCTGTTTTTATGCCAATACCAAGCTGTTACATTACTGTATCTCTGTAATAGAGCTTGATGTCAGGGATGGTAATGCCTCAGGCATTTCCTTTATTGTACAGGATTGTTTTGGCTATCCTGGGTTTTTTGTTTTTCCATATGAAGTTGATTATTGTTCTTTCAAGGTCTGTGAAGAATTGTTTTGGGATTATGATGGGGATTGCATTGAATCTATAGATTGCTTTTGGTAGGATTGCCATTTTTACTATGTTGATCCTTCCTATCCAAGAGCATGGGAGATCTTTCCATTTTTTGGTATCTTCTTCAATTTCTTTCTTCAAAGACTTAAAGTTCTTGTCAAATAGATCTTTCACTTCCTTGGCTAGTGTTACCCCAAGATATTTTATGTGATTTGTGGCTATTGTGAAAGGTGATGTTTCTCTGATTTCCCTCTCAACTTCTTTATCCTTTGTGTATAGGAGGGCTACTGATTTTCTTGAGTTGATCTTGTATCTTTGCCACTTCACTGAAGGTATTTATCAGCTGTAGGAGTTCTCTGGTAGAGTTTTTGGGTCACTTATATACACTATCATATCATATGCAAATAACCGAAGTTTGACTTCTTCCCTTTCAATTTGAATCCCCTTGATCTCCTTATGTTTTCTTATTGCCATTGCTAGAACTTCAAGAACTATGTTGAAGAGATATGGAGAGAGTGGACAGCCTTGTCTTGTTCCTGATTTTAGTGGATTCACTTTGAGTTTCTTTCCATTTAATTTGATGTTAGCTGTCGGCTTGCTGTATATTGCTTTTATTATACTTAGATATGATCCTTGTATCCCTAATCTCTCCAAGAACTTTATCATAAAGGGGTGTTGAATTTTGTCAAATGCTTTTCAGCATCTAATGAAATAATCATATGGTTTTTTTCTTTCAGTTTATTTATATGATGGATTGCATCGATAGATTTTCGTATGTTGAGCCAGCCCTGCATCTCTGGGATGACGCCTACTTGATTATGATGGATGATTTTTTTTATGTGTTCTTGGCTTCAGTTTGCCAGTATTTTATTGAGAATTTTTGCATCCATGTTTATAAGTGAGATTGGTCTGTAATTCTCCTTCTTGGTTGAGTCTTTGTGCAGTTTTGGTATCAGGATAACTGTAGCCTCATAAAAAGAGTTAGGCAATGACCCTTCTGTTTCTATGATGTGGAATACTTTGAGGAGTATAGTATTAGCTCTTCTTGAAAGTTCTGGTAGAATTCTGTACTAAAGCCATCCAGCCCTGGGATTTTTTTGGTTGGAATGTTTTGATGACATCTTCTATCTCCTCATGGCTTATAGGTCTATTTAAATTGCTCACCTGGTCTTGATTTAATTTTGGTAGATGGTATCTATCTAAAAAATTGTCTATTTCTTTTACATTTTCAAATTTTGTGGAGTACAGGTTTTTTGTAGTAGGACCTAATGATTCTCTGAATTTCCTCAGTGTCCATTGTACGTCCCCCTTTTCATTTCTGATTAAACTAATTTGGATGTTCTCTCTCTGCCTTTTGATTAGTGTGGATAAGGGTTTGTCAATCTTGTTGATTTTCTCAAAGAACCAGCTCTTTTTTCATGGATTATTGTTATGATTTTCTGTGTTTCTATTTTGTTGATTTCAGCCCTCAATTTGATTATTTCCTGTCTTCTACTTCTCCTGGGTGAGTCTGCTTTTTTTTTTTTCGTAGAGCTTGCAGGCATGCTGTTAGGTCGCTGATGTAAACTTTCTCCCTTTTCTTTATGTGGGCACTTAGGGCTATGAACTTTCCCCTTAGCACTGCTTTCATAGTGTCCCATAGGTCTGGATATGTTGTGCCTTCATTTTCATTGAATTCAAGGAACGTTTTAATTTCTTTCTTTATTTCTTCCTTGCCCCAGGGGTGGTTCAGTAGTTGATTGTTCAGTTTCCATGAGTTTGTAGGTTTCCTGGGAGTGGTATTATTGTTGAATTCTAACTTTAGTCCATGGTGATCCGATAAGATACAGTGGACTACTCCAATTTTTTTTTTTAATCTGTGGATGGTTGCTTTGTTACCGAGTATGTGATCAATTTTAGAGAAGGTTGCATGAGGTGCTGAGAAGAAGGTATATTCTTTTTTGTTTGGTTGGAATGTTCTATAGATGTCTGTTAAGTCCATTTGATTTATTACATCTGTTAGTTCTCTTATTTCTCTTTTAAGTTTCTGTCTGTTTGATCTGTCCATTGTCGAGAGAGGAGTGTTGAAATCTCCTACTATTAGCGTGTGGGGTTTTATGTGTGATTTACATTTTAGTAATGTTTCTTTTACTGGGTGTTCTTGTATTAGGGCATAGATATTGAGACTGAGATTTCATCTTGATGAATTGTTCCTGTTATGCATATATTATGTCCTTCTCCATCTCTTCTGATTGATTTTAGTTTGAAATCAATTTTGTTAAATATTAGGATAGCCACACCTGCTTGTTTCTTAAGTCCGTTTGATTGGAAAACCTTTTCCCAACCCTTTACTCTGAGGTAGTGTCTGTCTTTGAGGTTGAGTTATGTTTCTTGTAAACAGTAGAATGCTGGATTCTGTTTTCATATTCATTCTCTTAGCCTGTATCTTTTTATAGGTGAATTGAGACCATTGATATTAAGTGATATTAATGACCAGTGGTTGTTAGCTCCGGTTATCTTTCGGTAGTAGTGTTTGTGTGTTTTCCTTCTTTGGTTTGTGCTTGTGGGGGATTACCAGATGTCTGTGTTATTGTGGGTGTAGTTAGCTTCCTTGGGTTGAGGTTTTTCTTCTACTTTCTGTAAGGCTGGATTTGCGGATACGTTTTGTTTAAATCTGCTTTTGTCATTGAATATCTAGTTTTCTCCATCAATAGTGAATGAAAGCTTGAACTGTTTCCTTCACCTGTTTTATTGCTTTTTCTTGGTTTTCTTGGGTTTCTTTGAGGGATTTATCAATTTTTTCCATTTCTTTATGGAAGTTTTTCCACTTCTTCTTTAAAGGTCTCCATCATTTCATAAAGTTACATTTAAAGTTGTTTTCTTCTACATCCTCTGGGTTAGGATGATCAAGTCTTCCCATTGTGTGTCCGCTGGGTTCTGGTGTTACCATGTTGCTTTTTTAGGATGTTGGAGGCGTTCTTGCATTGGTGCCTACCCATCTCTTCCTTCAAATGAGACTGGTAGTGTCTTGGCTTCTTGGTCCAATCCTTGCTGTGGCTGTCTCTTAGGTCCACTTAGTATTGGCACAGGCTCTTAGGTCCACCCAGTTTTGGTGCAGGCTTTGTAGCAGGGTTCCATGGAGCTGGCAGGGAATGGCGGGCTGGGGGCAGGTGGATTGAGGGCTAGCAGGAAAGCTCCCTGCTGGTGGCTAGAAACACCAAGGGAACTGGGAGGGGCCCCTGGTTTTTCTCCCACATGGAGGTCTTAGGGAGTGGGGATCAGGGGCCATATGGCTGCTGCTGACTCACTTCTTGCGTCCACTCACTATTGGCAAAGGCTGTGAAGTAGGGTTCTACAGAGCTCACAGGGAACAGCTTAAATATTTATTTTTATTCATATGCTTTTTTGAGTATGTGTGTCATGTGTTTGTAGAAATCCACAGAGGCCAGAAGGGAGTGTTGTTTCTCTTGTAGCTGAAGTTTGGCGCTTGCAAGACACCTGATGTGGGTGCTGGGAACTGAACTCCCATTCCTCTCAGGATCAGGATCTTGTGTAACTGCTGCCCCAGATCTCTAGCCCATTGTGCTGTCTTGATTCTATCAATTATTTTCACCTTTTCAAAGGTCTGTTTTTCTATTTGGCTCTCATGTGTGACTGAGGGGCATTGAACTAGAGATTGCATAAGCACTGTGATTCCTCTTCTATCTGATGTTCAAAAGTCTTATGTGATTAGTGTGAAGTCATGGAAAGTCTAGTGTAATGGATTGGATCTGAAGTGCCCTACTCCTCAAACTCCCATGTTGAAGACCTGGTCCTTGGTTGGTGACACTTGGAAAGTATTGGACCATTCATTAGATGACACCCAGTTGAAGGAAGTATTATTTTGGGGAATGTATGTGAGTATGGCCCTTTCCAACTCATTCTTTTCTCTTTCTTAGCTTCTTGATCACCATGTTATGGGCAACTTTAGTCCATTATGCACTTTGGCCATGAGGTGCTGCTTCATCTCAGGTCCAGAAACAGCAAACAAATGTACCAAATGCCCCTGAACTGTGGTCCCAAGTGACTCTTCCCTCTATTAAGTCAGTTTTCTCAGAGAGTTGTACCGTGATGGTAAACTGAACATCACTCCCAATGCTTACATTATAGTGGTTTCTTAGGCACTATTACAAGTCTTTTGAGTTTACATATTCCTCCATAGAAATATGGTTTGAATTATTGGTCCTCCACTGGAATACTGCATCTCAGAACTGTTCAGTCACTAAAGCATGTATATCGAATAAGTGTTTGGTAATTTTAGGTAGGGCTCAGATGCTTTTCTGTGTCTGTTTATAGGAAAGTTACCATCTGACTGCATGTGAGGCTGCCCAAAACCCAGTCCGGAGCCCCTTGATGCAGGGTCTCTGTAATGATACCTGCTACAGATGAAAACAGTGAATTCTTATGTGGGAAATCGTTGGATTATATAAACCACAGATTCTGATTGGATTATCTCTTTGTATTTTAGGTTGGATTATTTTCAAGTGAAAATTATGCTCTTTACTTTTTAAATATGTGAAGACATTTTGTGCACGGAATACCAATCCTTTCCCACTTACCAGTTTTGCATGCCATTCTATATAAAGGACATGTGTGCCTTTTACTAAATGATTTTAGTTTTTGGCAACTGACAGGAGTGAAATTTCTTTGAACTTACACGTCTTTCTGATGAAGAATAATTGCGTTTCTGCGTGTTTCGGTTAATATGCTGAGCAGCAGGGCTTGTTATGGTGCTTTGGTAAATGTACGATTATCCTTTTCTATTAGTTTCCTTCTCCCACAAATACAGCTATAAAAGATACATAAGAATTAATACAAATAACACAGGAGCAGTAGCTGTCTCTTTAATTCACCAGGGAAACACAAGCAGTCGTGCATATTCATGTCTTCTAAAGGTACACATTGCCCGGGAGGCCCTGGTGCCATAGCTGTCTTTGCATTATCCTGTTGTATAGCTACAGACGCTTCTCTGAGTTCTGGGTTTCCCTGGAGCGACAGGTCAAGAGACAACATGCTAGGCTTAACTTTTCCGAGCAGTGTTGAAATTCATTTTTAGAATTATGGTTCAATAATTCAAGAAAGCAAAACATGGCAGCATCGCTTCTTCGAGTCATGTTGCCCTGGACTGTGACATGAATCTAGGGACATCCTGAAAGCTCTCTGTTGGCTTCTCTTTGAAGTCAGGTTTTTACCACTTAAGAGTGGTGGTCTTGCTGCTGTGCCAAATGGTGGTCACTCGTGGCTTGAAAGCACTGGCGATGTCTTTAATTGCAGTGTCTAGAAATGCTTCAGGGATTCTGTGGGAAGCATTGTTGAAGGAATACAAATCAGGATGGGAAGAGAAAAGGAGGTGGTCAAACCTTGTTGCTAGCTGTGCCCCCCTTTCTCCTTTATTTACTTCGGGACATTTATTATGTGCTTTCTGTGCTTTAGACACAACTCCCCTCTGCCATCAATAATTATCCCCACCTTTCTCCTTCATAAATGTGACTTGAGCCATGGCTCTGTCACCCTGTCATCCTTATGTAATGTTTGCCTGGTCTCCCTCACTATCAAGGTCCAGCTGTTACTGATTCCCTCACTCCATGGTAGCTACCAAGAACATAGGCAAAAGACTGTGCTGTGTCACAATAAAAGGTATTGAGATCTGTTTTAAGGAAAACCAACCATCTTCTTTTCAAGTGAGAGAGCGAAAGAGAGAGAGAGATCTTCCTAGAAGAGAAATGCAGGAGCAGTAGCATGTCCTGGTAGATTTCTTCTTTAACTAGATTGCCAAACGTGTGAACTTGGTTTAGGATTTCTGAGCTACTGAGTTGGGTGTTGCTACTACACAGTTCTGACACCAAGCTACAGAGTCTGATGTCACTGCTATACAGTTCTGAACAAGCTACAGAATCCGGTGTCACTACTACACATTTCTGAATAAGCTACAGAATCAGGTGTCACTGCTGTACAGTTCTGAACAAGCTACAGAGTCGGGTGTCATGGCTGTGCAGTGATGAACAAGCTACAGAACCAGGTGTCATTGCTATACAGTTCTGAACAAGCTACAGAGTTGGGTGTCACAGCTGTGCAGTGATGAACAAGCTACAGAATCGGGTATCACTACTACACAGTTCTGAACAAGCTACAGAATCGGGTGTCACTACTACACAGTTCTGAGCAAGCTACAGAATCGGTGTCATGGCTGTACAGTGATGAACAAGCTGCAGAGTCGGGTGTCATGCTGTGCAGTGATGAACAAGCTACAGAACCAGGTGTCATGGCTGTACAGTGATGAACAAGCTGCAGAATCAGGTGTCACTACTACACAGTTCTGAACAAGCTACAGAGTCCGGTGTCACAGCTGTGCAGTTCCGTACAAGCTACAGAGTTGGGTGTCACGGCTGTGCAGTGATGAACACGCCTATAATATTTTCCAGCTTTGCCTCATTTCTGAATAAAAGGGTCTGGTTGTAAGCCACAGGGCCCCCTACCCTGCAAAATTCAACCTATTATTTTAAACGTGACTCCTCAGACAGGGAGTTGAACATCTGTTACCTATTTGTTCATTTATTGGATCAAGAATTACTTATGCTCATTTATAAGACATGAATTAATAGGATGAGACAGGACTCACTAACATTATCTCTCAAATTCATCCTTAATAATCCTACATCATTAGAAAATATAACTACTGAAAATTTCAGCATTCAATATTGGACTGTATAGACGTTTTAAAAATCCCCAAAGAAAACCATACAGTCATGCATTATATCTTCATGATACTTTTATATTTCAGAAAATCCATTAGGAATAAACATTTCTAGAGTCATGACAGTTGACCTTCTCACTCAGTGTTTCCTACAGCCTGGAGAAATGCTCTGTTCTGTCTCAGTGACTCATTCTTGCTGGTCTTCTCTTTGTGCTCTATGATGCTTTCCTTTTTGCCACTCTTCCTTTGGCAATCTTTCCCCTCATTTAATCTGCCAGTTTAAAGGATTTTTAGTAAAACTGAATGCCCTACACAAAATCAGTGTTCCCAAGTTCACTTTATCACAAGGAATAAAACAGAAATATGATCTCCTTAATCTTGATCCCACTTTCTACATGTTGTATAACTTCCACCATCAATACAGCCAGAGCAGCTGAAAGTTAGGGGACCAAGCTGCCTGTCCTCAAATCCCTTTGCACTTAAGTAGTGGGTGTGAAAACAGAAATGTAAGAAACAGATCACATGTGATACATAAGTCCAAGTGTAGAGGAGCTTTGGTGTGAAACAATGCAATCCTTGTAGCTACTGCTACTGCTTCATTCGGCGAGTATCTGAAGAGGACAGAGTGCTCTATGGCTAAAACAGTCTCGGGAAATGGATTCTTCACTCAGCTCCTGCTCTGACAATTTACTGGGTAAAAATAAAAGAGTAGCATTCTCTTAGGAGCTTGAAATGTGTCTGAAATTATACATACACACACATGCATACACGCACACGCACGCACACACACACACACATTTATAAAATACACGGGATAAGTTTGTTCACATCGTCGTTGCCTGCAAGTCTGTCTTCTCTTCTTCTACAGTTAAAATTCTTAACCAGTCAAGGTATTTTATATACAGCACATGGTGGCAGAAACACCGTGGCCAAGCCATTTTTCCTAAGGATTGTAACTTAACTGCTTTTTTTGGCTCTGGGCCCCCAAATATGATTATGGAGACGGGGTAGAATTCATGCAGCCACACATCTGAATACTAATACTAATACTAATTCAGGGAAGTGTGGCAGTGATACACGTAAGGGATGATGCTAGTATAAACACTAATGATTTCCTATTCTGTTAATCTATATATTTTAGATAATAATTTATAGATGAAATACTAGCGATCTCATGCCATTTAATGAAGGACTGGATAGGGGTAAGATAGGCTACGGGTAACAGAAATTTGTAGCTTTGCTTCTACACAGGTATTTGTATTTCCTGTGTGCTCACTTAATCGCCACATAGGTTTATATTTTTTGAAAACCATCTCTACTGTGATAAAATCCATAATATTACTTGATGTTGAAAAATACCATTCCTAGGCAAGTTGTATTGTTTCTTAGTAAGTACTGCAGAGAATCACATGATATCTGTTATTCCAACATTGAGTTGTTTTGTGTGTTTGGTACCATGTGCTGCCCATGTCTTCTGCCTACCGAGCTGCACAGTGATTACATAAAGTAAGAGTCAGAACATGCTACTCTTCATGATTGGCTATGGAGTTGAGCATGAATCTTCTTGGCATAGTCTTCATGATGTAAACTATGAAATTTATTTAAAGAAGCTCCAGTTCTCCATACTTTCACACGGCAATCCCCACCTGAAAAATTTCGTACAACCCACTGTATAATACTTCCACTAACCTAGTGTGGTGGTGCATGCCTTTAATACCAGCACTCCAGAGGCAAAGGCAGCTGGATCTGAAGTAGAGGACATCCTGGTCTACAACAGAGAGTTCAGGGCCAGTCAGAGCTACATAGTGAGACCCTACTCAGTAAACAAATAAATCCTGACTTCCATTCTTCCTCCATCTCCACCTGAAGACTTTCATATGCAGCACTAGGAACATTTCCTGGTCTCCTGGGCTTCCCATCACCTTCTCACATTGACCAGGTCCAGACCTGTTGCGTTACCGTTTGCACAATGGCTTCCCTTTCCTATTCTGTGGATGTTCAACCTTTTCCCTACCTATTCTCTCTGCTCTTTCTTCATCTTTTCAGTGTCTCTGTCTCTATAGTCTGGCTGCAAAGGAAAGCAAGAGATATAGTGGCTTATTGTTCCCCTCTTCCTACAGAGCGTGTGAACTCGGAGAGTTTTCTGTCTAATGGAGAATGTCTGGGTATTGTGTGAACTCATTTTTTAAAGAAATCCTCTGTCCGTTGTTGTTGTTTTTGTTGTTGTTGTGTGTGTCTGTATGCATATATTTCTCATATTTGTGAAGGTCAGAGGGCACCTTTGTGGAGTTGATTCTCTCCTTCCATCTTTATGTAGGCTCCCAGGGTTGAATCTAGGTCTCCAGACTTTCATGTCAAGTGCTTTACCCATGGGACCATGTTTTCTACTTTGTGTAAACTAACTTAGTCATCTTGGATTGGCTTTTTGGGGAGGATGAGAAAATTTGAAAAGTAGCTATCACATATTTTAATAATGATGTACTAATTTGTGAGTATTAATGAGACTGTGTGAAATATTATGATAGATTTGGGAATAGTATTATGTATAATATAAACAAAGAATTAAAATAATCCAGTAATTTTTATCCTTCTGAGAGAAGAGATTATTATTAATTGATGTTTGTTCCTACAAAATAAAGAGCAAGATATCTTTATTTAAATGTGAGAATATATCCATTTAAATAAGTTTATGACTAATCTCTTTTTATACAGTAGAATATTGAGAAAATATTCAGAAAACAAATAAAATTTTTTTTTCAAATATTGCATCTATTATAATCTTGTACAAAGGTATTTTTTAAAAAACATTTGTTCTACTTACATTTGTTTTTGTGTTTGACTTTATTATAACAGATTACTCTTACCTTGTCAAAATTTCAAATTTTTCTATAATATTTTTATATATTACATACATCATAACATGCAGTCACAGAATTAGCATAATTTGACACATTATGGTGTTAAGAAACAACAGCTATAATTAGTATATTCTACTATTATGTAGTAGATAATATAAAATCTATATGTCCTTTTTAATGTAGTTTCAAATACAGCTGTTTTGTTGGTCTTTCACTGTGAGTTAGGCATGTATTTGTAGTCTCGTGGACTCATGTTCTTTGAGAATATGAAGTTATATATTATGACTCAAAATTCTTGAGGCAGCATGAATATTTCTAAATGTCAGTTTCTTAAAGTACCTTTTCAAGCAGATAGACAGTAATAATTCCTCTCCTGCCAGAAATGTTCTGTGTCACATACGTGCTTAAAACCCTTGAGGAAGGTGGCTTCTTTGTAGCATGTATATGTTGTTAAATCCATAGGAGAATTAAACTATGAATGATCACATTTATTTATAGCTAAATTCTTTCATTATTTAATAATTTGTTTGCTAGCACCTTTCATAGATATTGCTATTTCAGACCTCACCAGTGAACAATAAGGCAGATTTTTCTTCATGGAAGTTTTTTGATTTAAGTAATCTTATTTTCCTAAGCAGTAAGAGTGAATAGCTGCTCTCTCTCTCTGTATTTATACATGTATATATAGATAATGATTATAGTAGTAAGATAGTGACATATATATATATATCATTTCTTTTGTTTTCACAGCTGTTATAGTTATAAAGATGTCCACTATGAAGGCTACTACAAATAAAGCCTACTACTATGAAGGATAATAGCAAGTTCTTACGATTAGTTGCAATAAATAAGTGAACACTGATTATGCTAAACAGGGTGGAAAGTTAAAATCATTCATTCCTTTTCATTGCTAACATTAATCATATTTTTGTTTTCTATTGAGTAGCCTTTTATTTCTAAGACTCCTTTAAGAATCATACTTCCACGTGAGATTATTTAATTGGATGTGAATTTTATTAAATATCCAATTACTGATTAGTTACAAGAATGTTAGAAAATAATTACTTGAAGGTTTTGTACTTGATGATCTTAGGAACTAATTTATGCTTCAAAACTAAGTTCTACCAAGAGCAGAAGTAAATTCCATGGCTCATTCAGAGTCTTTTAAATTCCCCTGAAGAGTCTATTGCTGGAGAACTATGCAGAACCAACCACAGAGGCAGTGGACTGACAAGCTGCTTCCTCCTAGAGTTATGGGTGTCAAGTAGTGGTCCATGGGGAGCTGTTGGTGGCCACTGTGTCAAGGTTCTCATTTCTGCTCTTCATTGACAGGGAGCTGGCGCCATCACAACTGTGTCAGGAAGTGTGCTCTACACTGAGAGGTGAGAAGAGAGTCAGGAAGGAAACTTGAAGGCTTTTTAAATGATTATACAACCTCAGCCAGACTCTTACCCTACAGACATAGTCATGCTGAGTTGTCAGTATGAAAACCTGGCTCCACTGCTTCCTACTCTCTAAGGAGCTTAACATTTCATCTTGTTTTATTTGATGGCAACAATATGCTTCACCTGAATTTAGTTTTATGAAGTAGATGTTTAATGAGATCAAATAACTGGATTTATGCAGTCATTTACTCAGATAGTCATTAGTGACTAGAGAGAGCATCATAATTACTATTTGAAATCGTTTTTGTTCTCCTATTCTATTTGGCTCATTCAGTAGACAGACTTCACTGTGTCCCTTTCTTTGTAACATTAGCATATCTGTATGGAATCAAAAAGAACTGAAGTTATAATGCTATTAAATTGGGTGTTGTTGCAAACTTCATCTATAAGTTCTTTAAACATTATAATATATACCAGAATTATGATATATCTCTGCTTTTTATGTTGGGATAGGTGAGTATTTCTTAGTAAAGGGCTATGAGGGTGGTACATCTGTAGGAGGAAGGGCGACCACTTGTTGATTCCTGGCTGCTCAGCCCTGAAATAATCAAGCAAAAACTGCATTAATTAAATCACTGCTTGACCCATTAGCTCCAGCTTCTTATTGGCTAACCCTTACATGTTAATTTAACTCATTTCAATTAATCTGTGTATCATCACATGGCTGTGGCTTACTGGCTAAAGTTCCGGCGTCGGGCTCTAGCAGCGCTACATGGTTTCTCTCTGACTCCTCCCTTCTTTCCTCCAGTATTCAGTCCAGTCCTCCCTGCCTAGATCTGCTCCACCCTACCCTTCTCTGCTATAGGCTCAATGCAGTTCTTTATTTATTAATGGCAATCACAGCATACAGAGGGAATTCCCACATCATACATCATACTCCTTTTTCATGCTGTACTTAGGATATAAGAAGTGTGTGCTGGTCCAATGACAACCAGGGTTGCTGCTGGCTCTGCCCATTTGGGGCCTCAGATATAGAAGACATAATCTTGCTTAATTACAATTGATTGGAAAACTCTTCTTCCTAGCAACTCTTGAAGAAAAATATGGTAGAACACATTGTAGATTGGATGAAAGACTTGAGAATGCTACATAGTATGAGTGTAATTTATCTTGAACAGTCAAACTTGAGTTTTAAGTTAATAACAGAATAAAATGGCAAACATTCATGTTTGTTCCCTGTTCACTTAGAATATTGATGGAGAACCTGGGCATGTAAGAAACTCTCTGACCCCCATAGTGATTGGGGTCTTTACTCTTCCCCACATCTCAGATCAATATCCTGTAGCACAATTAATAAAAAACCAGAGGCAGAAATTGGGATTTGGCAGAAACTGGTGTTAATTCTGAAGGTCAGAAAAGCAAAAGAGCCAGCCATTGATTCTTACCTCTACCTCAGTCCGAAATGGTGATCCTACCTCCAGGAATCTCAGAATGAGACTGTGTATCTGTGAGAGTTGATGCCTCTCATCTTATATTCCTCTTTAGTGCTGGGATTAAAGGCGTGCACCAGTACTGCCCTGTTCTATGGCAAACTAGTGTAGCTACTGGGATTAAGGGTGTGCGTCATCACTGCCTGGTTTGTAAGATTGATCAGTGCAGCTGTTTCACTCTCTGAACTTCAGGCAAGCTTATTTATTAAAATACAAATAAAATATCACTACAATATCCTTCTCTGTTCTTTGAGCTAATGTTTCTTTCTCATGGTGAAGTGCTATGTTTATATCTGCAGCTTCTCAGATGCATGTGTACAGCATTGAGCCATTGTGCTTGTGTTTCTCCTGACTCCAGTTATTTCTCTTCCTGTTTGCTACATAACAGATAACTGCAAACTTTGGAAATCAGATTTTTTTTCAATGTGACTGATTCCACTAATAGTAAAAATCCCGCTGTTACAAAAGGTCTTTTGCATCAGGGGTTAGTACTTTGTTGACCTCTCTCGCTTAGACAGAAGAAAGATACCCAGACACATTTGGACTGAAGATGCAGCCTAGTGACAGAGTGTACTTGACTTGCATGAGATTCTGGGTTTACTCCGGCTTGTTTCCCTCAGGACCCAAAATTAATTTGTGAATTACTTGGGAGACCATTTCCTGTTGTGGAAATATTAATATGTAGTATTCTCATTTGCTAATTTAAAAAAAAAGCTGATTGGCTGATAGCTGGATAGGAAGATATTGAGCATAAGAGCCAGAGCAGGAGAATTCTGGGAAGAGGAAGGGTGGAGTCAGAGTGTTACCAACAGATTGCAGAGAGAACAAGATGGACATGCTGTACTGAGAATGTTGCAAAGTGTAAATAGAAATGTGGGTTAATTTAAATGTAAGAGTTAACCAGTAACAAGCCTGAGCTATTGGCTGAGAATTTGGAAGTAATATTAAGTTGTTGATTCAAATATTTAGGAAGTGACTGCTGGGTATTTGAGAATAGGTGGGCAGGAGAGAAACATCTGTTTACACTTCCCTTTTATCTGACTCACAGTTGTTATTGCTCAGTTTATCTTTTGTTGCTAAATCCACTGAGCTGTGCTAGAAGAGATGATGATCCACTGAGCTGTGCTAGAAGAGATGATGATCCACTGCGCTGTGCTAGAAGAGATGATGATCCACTGCACTGTGCTAGAGATGGTGATCCACTGAGCTGTGCTAGAAGAGATGATGATGATCCACTGAGCTGTGCTAGAGATGGTGATCCACTGAACTGTGCTAGAGGTGATGATGATCCACTGCGCTGTGCTAGAAGAGATGATGATCCACTGAGCTGTGCTAGAAGAGATGGTGATCCACTGAGCTGTGCTAGAAGAGATGATGATGATCCACTGAGCTGTGCTAGAGATGGTGATCCACTGAACTGTGCTAGAGGTGATGATGATCCACTGAGCTGTGCTAGAAGAGGTGATGATCTCTCATTTTCCTTCTAGGTTATAGTTTTGTAAGAAGGTAACACATTGAGTGTCTGTGAAGGGAGTATTTTTAACTTTATGTAATATTGTTGTTTACTTGAAGGTAACAAATTGTGGGATAAAGTACCAGGCACTATTTTTGAACCTGACTATCTAGGCACTATGAATTAGTATATAAAAGACCCAGGATACCACAATGATAAAGAAAATACCACGTACTGAAAACATGCTGTTGGGGTCATTATTGTTCATTTTTATTCAATACTACAATAGCTAGATGAAAACAATCATTAAAGAACATAGTTTTTATTTTAATGTGGCATCCCAACACCATGACGTTTTAAACAGCCACGAAGATAAAAACAAATCTATGCCATTTGTTCCTTCCTTTGATGGAGAACATCATGCTAAGCAAAACAAGGTAGGTTTTTGAAGACACATCACATTCTCTCTGACATGTGATATAATAATATATGTACATATGTGTATATGCACACATGTTGCATCAAAGTAGAACAGGAAGTGTACTCTCTCTTTTTTCCCTGGTGTGTGTGTGTGTTTGTGTGTGCATGTGTGTGCCAAAGGGAAACTCTTAAGGCAAGGAGAAGTGGCCACAGGTGGGAGTGGAAGTAGAAGGGTGAGTCAGAGCAAGATATAATGATATATGCATGAATGTGTCATAAAGAAACCTGATCTTTCTTATGCTGGCTGAGAATTTAATAAAATGGAAATGTATTTCTTCCTGAAATAGTCTTGTTCCAGAATAACTCAAGGAAGTAACTGGTGTCACCTCTAAAAGCTCCCCTTCCCAGAGGTGATCTCTTCAACAAGAAGCAGCATCTAAGAACTCCCTGCATCATGTTTCCAAGGACTATTTGCCATTCTCGTCATATGAACTTTCTTACTGAAGCTATGAGATGTGGCTTGTGTCTTTCAAGGCTTGGATGTGGTCATGGGAGAACCACAGGGCTGCTTTAAACCATAAGCTCCATCCGTTAGAGCACTGCACAAGTGCAGACAGCAGATCAAGGACCTATGATACAAGTGGGCTGATGCGAAGGTTTGCTTTGATTCCATGGCAACTTGAAAGATTTATGGGTGACAGCAAATGCAGGCTGGATTTGAATCCTGAAGCTCTGAATGTTGTTGCCAGTATGAGTTCGCATCAGCTATTGAGATGTTCATTTTTCCCTTTAAGAAGAAGATCAAATAACTCACTCAAATCAAGAAGAGATAAACATGACATGAAGATTGTAAATATGAAAACTTTAAAAAGTGTGTTCTTTAATGATTACATTTTCCTGTACTATTTGAGACCATGTAAGTTTTTGCTTGTTTCAAGGTCCTGGATTGTGTTCTGTTGGAGTTCATAAACTATGATTCTACATTTCAAAAGAGTGTTGAAATCGATATTATGAAGTGACAACGTAGTGAAAGCAGAGAAGTCTGATTCTGGTCAAGATCATCATCATCATCTCTTCTTTTTCTTCTTCCGCTGCCTCTGCTGCTGCTGCTTCTTCTTGTTCTTGTGTTCCTGGTTCTTCTTCTTCTCCTCCTCCTCCTCCTTTTTCTTTCTTCTTCATCCTCATAATCCTCCTCCTTCTTCTTTTCCCTTTCCCCCTCTTCCTCCTCTTTATTTTTTTTTACTTAACTCTGTTTTGTTTTGAGTAGAGTTTTATAATGTACTCTAAAATTTGTACCCATCATGCTAAATACATGATATTTATATGGAATTTTGTTTTTCAAATGCTAGGACATCTTATCTTTCTTAAACACTCCAACAACTTTATGTAAAGTTTTTTGAGGTTTTGGGATTTCTGAGCCATCACACAGCATGACCAAGCAGACACAGTTGAAGAGCGGTAGAACAGGGATGTGGACTTTCTAGTTTCAAATATATCTTCCCAGTATCAACACAGTTTCATCAAAGACATTACCCCTCAGATTCAGATATAATTAATGTGTTATTCTGTCAATGACAAAACTTATGCAGTGAAATTAATAACAAGTCAAATAGTCTTTAGAACCATTTCTAAACTCAGTTCTCTAAACTACCAACATTCATACTCATCTTTAATAATCAAAAATTCTTTTTAATTGACTTGACCACTTTGGGGATCATATATCATCTTGTGTTATGAAAAATAAGTTTGTGTGTTTTTTAATACTCAGTTTAGATTTGGTGCTTTCTGCATGATGTTCTCATATATCACAAAACAAATTCTCAAATATATTTTGTCAGAGAAGTAGAGGTGTGATTTGAATTATAAAAGAGCTGGCCAAACTGTGGGCATCATTGAAAATTAAGTCCAATTTGACATGCTTGTAATTTAGAGAAAATAATATTATTAGCTCCAATTCACCTACTTCTTGGATATTTTATTATTACTTTACTGATTGGCATTGATTATTAAATACTGATCTCTAATCTTGAGAAAATTCTATATTCATTTCTTTGCTTTTTATACATTTACCTCTGAGTTTTGTCAGCAGGGAGCAGTGAGGTGACTGTCCTGAGTCATGCCCACCATGTTGCTGCTTATTTCCCCGTCTTTATCTGCCTGATACTGTGAATGGGCTATGACAATAACGTCCAGTGACTTATGAGGAAACACACCAATTCCCATGCTATGCTACTCTCAACTCCAAATGCTTTCCATACTGCTTTGACCTTATGACTCTACAGTGCTTCACACAACTCTGAAAGAGGTAGCAGGCTCGGCTCTGTCCAATCGGACCGTCTCATATACATCATTTTCTACTCACATTTGCCTTCTTTATGCAAACTGTCCAAAGAGAAAGGCTCAATTTTTTAGAACTTAAAACTGCAGAACACAGAAGGTGTCTGCAACATGTAACTTATTTATTGGTTTGGAGGTTGTATACATGAACAAATCAAGTGACTTGAGGGAGCATACCCATTCTGCTAGTTTCTGCTGTTTTCCTTACTCGTGGTGTTCAGACTCCCTAAAAATGGAGAGTATTATATTCCATAAACAATTGCAAGAGTTTATGAGACTCTGTATTTGAAAGTTTTAGCACTGTGAGGTGCTTCTCATGCAATCTTGCTCTCACAATTTTGTATATATTTCACTTCCTGTAAATATATCTTCTTTCTTTCTTCTTTACTGGAGAACTAGATGAGTTCCATAGCGGCACAATTAGTTTTTATGCTTAAATTCCTGTTTTTTATTACATACATAAAGACAGACGCTTAAAAGAAATCCCACACTAGCTCAGAATTGAGTATAATAAAAGGTTATTTATTTAGAGGTAGCCTCACATATTACAGTCCTTTGCTCGAATGGGAAGCAGCAACCGAATCCCGCAGCGGGAAGAGAGGCAGGACAAGCACTTTACATTGGCATATACAGTATAAGAGGCCACTCCCAAGTGGGCAGGTAACTTAAAGACTACTGGCAGTAGTAATTCCTACAGCACATACATCTAGACAAACCATTGGGAACATAAAATTGGACATCTGTTCCTCACTTTATACTCTACAACAAAGCCTGTCCATGCGATTTACATGATTATTGCAAGTTTCTATCTCAGGATGTGATATATGGCCATCTAAACCTTTTACACATTTATATTCAGCAAGCAGAGTCCCTATTCCCCCACCCCAATCTTCAATCTCACCCCATCAAGATGTATTTATTATTCAAGATGTTCCCATAAAATAGAGTGGGTTTTCCCTCAAACAAGCGATGCTCTTTCATACGGCAGTACCTTTGCACACATTTTCCCTCCTCTCCAACGGGGGCACCTGGTAATTGTTCATCCCCACAGTTTGCTATTGGAATCCTTTCAAAATACTCTTCCCCTCCCATTTCACTTCAACAGTGTAGATGTAATACACTCAGAAGACGAGTAGTCTGTACTTATTGTCTATGTATGCTTCTGTGAGCTAAACAATGAACTCTTTGTATGAAGCATGGTATAAGTGTCTGCATTCCCCACAGCTAGCTGGTATTATCTGTTCTATAAACATTTGGTTAATATTTCTGGAATGAATTATTGTGCAAACCTTGAAAATTACAATTTTTGGATAGCATTATGTTCTACTACAGGCTTCTACTAGAATTTACTTCACTGTTCTCTTACTGAGAGAATTTGGGGGTGCTCACAGCCACTCTAAATTCTTACCTTGATAATTTCTCAGGAAATGTAAATAGTCCAACATGAGATTGCTAATAAATAATATCATAATGGCTAGCTTAAATTAGGATGAACAAAAGTAATAATTTTACAAGGTTATGTGCACACAGGCATGTCATTTACATATTCAAATAGTGAACCATTCAACTATTAGCATAAAATATGCTTTGCAATTTGTATACATAGATAACCTTAATTTATATTACAAGACTATAACAGGAACCTAACTAGCATTTCAGTGTTTGAAATGAAGATCAAAGTCACTGGTATTTCAAGAGATGTCCAAGATATCAATATGACTTTAGTTTATCCAATTAAGAATGTTAAGGCAGATAGCAATACTGAGGTTTGGCAAAGATATAAGATACAAGAAGCTGAGTTTTTTTTTTTCAATGCTAGCAGAAGTGTAGACAATGAGGCTGCTCTCAAAAGTTACCTTATATATTAGCAAAATGGAATCTATTTCTCACATTGTTACTCTTGGTAGGGGTTGAAGCTTCTCTGATGGAAGGAGAAATAGCCAAGAAGCGTAGTGGATGTGGCCTCCATAATGTGAGAGTTAGAAGCGAAGGAATCAAATCACATACATACTGGATAAACCATGAAAACACAATACTGGGTTAAAAAGTAAGAAATAAAATATAAAATATACCTTCTACTATATCATTTTCCGGTCTACGCCCTAGCGACAAAGAGATAGTAAGACTGTGGATTATCTTTTCCAGATAGCACAGTAGAAACATTTAGAGCAAAATTAATTATATAGTGTTCTGAAACTACAGCTGTTTCCTTAGGGACATAGACCTATAAATGATTTATTAGAAGAAAAATGAGGAATATTTACCCTCTAAAGTATGGCTGGGAGGTGTGAGGATTGCTGTCTTTTGCTTCATGATCACGGCTGGCTTTGTTGACTGTTCCATATAAGACTCTTTTTTATCTTGCTGAGGAAGGTTTTAATGATGGAATTATAAAAAAAGCAATTACTAAATATTTGAAGTCTTTTTTTGGTGGGGCAGGGTTTCTCTGTAGCTTTGGAGCCTGTCCTGGAACTCGCTCTGTAAACCAGGCTGACCTCAAACTCACAGAGATTCACCTGCCTCTGCCTCCCAGGTGCTGGAATTAAAGGTGTATATCACCACCACCCAGCCTAAAGTCTTTCTTTGTTTGTTTCTTTCTTTCTTTCCTTCCTTCCTTCTTCCTTCCTTCCTTCCTTTCTCCCTTCCTTCCTTCCTTCTTGACAATTTAAAAAATATTTAATAGTAATTAATAATGAATAACAATTTTCTGTTAATATCTGAAGATAAAAACCAGCAATTACCCTGTCTTTTAAACTCACAAATGTTATCTAGATGCAAACATAAAGCATAGTGCATGAAGGCTGTTTCAAGGCAGAAAAGCTGGTATGCTTGTGATTTTGTGGACAGGTTTAGAGTTTTTATGTGGCTCGGTGTGCCTTGCCATTCATAGCCCTCCAGTTACAAACTGCATGCATATCTTCCAATAGTTACTTTGCTTGCTCATCTCCCTCCTGGATGTCACTGTCATCTTTACTTATCTCACCAGGACTTCTTTGTTCCGTTTCTTTCCTTGTTCAGTTCAGCAGCTTCACAGTCCCTTCACTGCTCTCCTTTGCTTAGTTAGTCTTCTAAATCTGTCACCGACTGAAGATAAACTTTCCTGCAATTCACTTTACTCGGGACACCTGGGAGTGACGTCCTAGGGCCTTCCCAAGACAGGCTAATGCCCAATACCTCTCTCTGTACTGGTGAACAAAACGTGCTTTAGGTAAGATAAAAGAAAACCTCCCCCCTCGCTAAAGCTGCTCCAGGAAAAGGGGAACTTGTGCTATACGTGTTCATTTTGCTGTCAGTCCGTCCGCTCACAGAGCTTACGCCAGCACATTCTGCAGATTGGTTAAGGCCCAGAGAAGCTGAATACCTAGGTGAACCCAAGGAAAGCATACACAGAACCTCCTGGAAATTGGAAGCAAACAGGATCATCAAGCAAAAGTTGGAAGCCAGGGGCGGGGATAGAGGTGGGAGAAATTTCATCCGATGGATGGAGATAGAGACAGAGACCCACAATCACATCAGAGCAATGGATTGAGCCCCCAAGGTG